>JASDQU010012216.1:128936-169610 GCA_032191745.1 Picea mariana
GATTCTTTTCTTAATGTAGAAAGATCCGAAAGCCAGGCATATCAAATGGAGTAAGAACGGACGGCGCTTGTGAAAACAGTGACGAACCCAAGTGATAATTAAATCTTTTGTGGGATAACGGAAACAGAGAGCTCGCCTTTTCCGACTTCTATTCTCCTGGCCTTCCCGTGAGGGATCCGTATTCTCCTGGCCTTCCCGTGAGGGAATCAAGCCAGACCAGGCTCTGATACCATGACAGAATTCATGAGAGCAGCAGATTACACACAAACACAGATTGTATTATTGCTTAATAAACACAACACAATACACATATATAAAGCTGGATTCAGATCCAACTAACTCCACTCTTGGAGGGATAAGTTGAGAGAATATCTCAACATCCTCCTACAAATCTTCAACCCAATATCTAAATTAATCATTAATTCTAACAAGAAGTAGGCCACAAGAATGCCAAAAAGGGCCTTCAAAATTGATATTGGGATTGATAGTGCTAAAAAGGGCCTTCACGATTGATGTTGGGATTGATCGTACTAAAAAGGGCCTTCACAATTGATATTGGGATTGATCGTGCCAAAAAGGGCATTCGACAATGCATATTTATATTTGACAGACAAGGGAGGGCTAGATACAATAAGGGCTTGTGATGGGGATGACTCTGATTGTTGAGAAGGTTGAGCAAGATATTAATCAAAGAATTATTCTACAAGAGATTGCATCAGAAAGAGTGGAATTCCTTCGGCTTAGGTGTCGAGTTTCGTGTAGTGTCTATTATGCCAAAATTATCTGGGAATTACACTTGGCCTCACCCCTTTGAAACTTATGCCATATGGGTGGGGTAAACCACATTGAAAACATAGCCCCAGCGGATGACTTTTGATCTATAAACTGCCTTTGGAGATTCTAGTGGGTAGTTTGTCACAACAAATTCTTAAATGCCTCAAGCTATACTGACACTTTTGTTTTATCTCCTGCAATTATAGTGAGGTTGTGCTCTACTGTGTTGGTGTTTTAACGTGTATGATTTCCTTAACATTGAACAATGAAGGTTTTAATCCATTCACCACAATGATAAAACAATGTAATTACTAATAAGGATTGACAATGACAATGAATACACCATTCGACACAAGCTATTCCCTCGAGAACCTGATGTGGGAAAAATTCCAGTAACAAAAAATTATGCTTTCTTATTAAACCTCATGGTTACAAAAGATTATAAAAATAAAATGGTGGCTCTCTTGGAGCATTTGAAAGCACAACTCCTCGGCTAAGGAAGAATGTTGCACCTCTGATTCCATTATGTTGTATGGTATCTGAACAACAAAGTGGTACTTCTTACTATGGAGCATATCTGACCTCTCATGTTTGGATACAATGGGAATACATAGAAAATAACTTACTATAGAGTGAATGACTATTATGGTTTTCCCATGAAACTGCTACAACAATCTTCGTCTCTGCTTGCTCTGCTCCCTCACTTATTGCTCTTGTGGTTCCACTGCTATGGAACAAGAATCTCTAGAATAAGAGCCTATGCCTTTTCTTCCCTGTATTTAACAACTCCTAATAGTTGTTAGGGTTAGGGTTTTTGTACTCCCAAGCTTCCTATTAGGGTTAGGGTTCCTAACCATTTAGGATTTGTTGGGAGAGACATGGCTAGCTCCACACATGTGAGTAATGGAGTTGATGTGGCCTCCACTTTGTTTTGTAGTGGTCATTGTTACCCATGTGACGCATCTACACCACACGGATTTTTTGATGGTGCATCCAACAAAAACCCGAACACTTGTGGCATAAGAGGGATACTAGTGATCTCTAATAATCACAAGATTCATCATGAATGTGGCCTAGGATAGGGCACCAACAATTATGCAGAGATCAATGTAGCCACCATTCTAATGGCCATAGCACAAGAAGGCATAAATGATATCAACATCTATGGGGATTCCAAATTAGTGGTGGAATGGTGGAGTAGAGTAGGAAACCGGAGAAGAAGACATCAAAGTTAGCTTTGACATGATGCAATTTCACCATATCTATCTTGAACATAATCAAGAGGCGGATTGACCATCTAAACAAGCATGCAACAAAGATCAATGCAGTGTTACTAAAATCGGTTAACTCAGACTCGGAGTCGGTCGAGTTGACCTCCACTCGTACCACCTTAGTGCTCTGCTTGGTTCGGGGATCGGTTTGGTACCGAACCGATCCAACTCCACCATGTCCATACCTACTTAGTTGAGTTGGTCTTCTTCCACATCGTGATGCATAGTTTGAGGAAAATTATTTTTAAATTTTTTTCTATCTAAACCCTAAAAACAAACGATATAGAGATGCCACCCCTCTATTTGCCTCGCACCTCTCTCATTGAACATTTGTGACCATTTGGAGTTTTGGAGCAGCATTGAAGAACTGTGATTTAGAGTGAGCTTGGAGCTTGTTTGGCAATCCTCTTGTGCTGTTTGCAGTGGATTTGGCATCTAATTTAGGAGGCTACAACCCATCTTCAAGCTTGGAGGAGTTGTTGACTGCATGATGTTGATGACTTGGGGTGGATTGATTTGGATTTAGATCCACTAGCTGTGCAGCCCGTGCTTCCACTAGTACTACCACTTCAGTTGCAGAGGTCCTTGAGCTAGAGGATGATCTTGTAGCTCATGCCGAGGATCCCATTTCTAGAAATGGTGATGAGTTGGATGATTGATCATGTTGCTTGATCATGTTGCTCAGTGATATGTAGTAGGTCAGTAGCTTGTAGCAAGTTTTTTGGACTCTAGAGGTCATTTAGAGCCTCATTGATTATGTATTTTGTTTCTAATATGTATTGTTCTTGGTGCCATTTTTGATATATTCACCCTTACATGGGTATATACATGAGCAGAATTTGAATATTTTGTATCTAAAAGTTTGGAATCTTTAAATTGTTTTTTTTTTCATTAAAATTTAAATATTTTATGTATTGTATTCTTTAGTAAACCGAGTCATAAAATTCAAACCAGTCTAATTCCGAGCCAAGTCCAAGTCGAGTCTGAGATGGGGTTGAGCAGATCCTTCCTTTGAGGTCTATTGGACTATGAAAGTGCAGTTTTCAGACTTTGGGCTTGAAGATGGCTGGTAGAAGCATTCATGGATCTTTAGAACAGTAAAAGACTGCAGTTTTCTTGGGCCAGTTTCTTCCGAACTTTCTTGACATATTAATATATGATGCAACAGATTTCGACTTATCTTCTGATTCTCTATTTCTGACCTTTTTTCGATCAGTTTTGACCCTGGATGATTATCCATGTCAACACCCTACAGGTAGTACGACCTTCTACATTGTAAAGCTTTTATTTTTATCAATCGAAAGGATTACTGATTTTATTATTCGGAAAAGGTCTACCCCATGTGGGTTGTAGAATGCACATGTGAGTGCAATTATATATATATATATATATATATATTGCTCCAATGATCCACCCTTGACCCTCTGGAACATACTTAAATGACCACCTGTGGCTAGTTCCATGTGTGAAAAATGGGAGCTGATGTGGCTTTCACATGGCATTGTGGTGGTCAAAACGAGAGCTGACTTCTAGAGGGCATATCTTTCTCATACAGACTCCGTTATCAGAGCTCAATACACCGTTCAAAAGCTCTTGATGAGATAAATACACGGGAAAAGCTGCTATGCTGTTTTGGTAATGTTTTGACCTCCAAAAATGCTGTTTAAGCACTCAGAAGTGAAATTTTCAGTTTTGATCATCTAGTGGGATTCAGGATCAACCTTGAAAATGCCCCTTGCAAGTCTACAGCTCTAATATCCATCAAAATGCCAACATCTTGGCTTCAAGGCCAAAATTCTCCAAACGCAACCTGCTTTGGTAGGGTCTTCAACCTGGAACAACCCTCGTACATTATGAGGGGTAACAGAAACAATGGTTAGGTAGACAGTTAATAGAGCGTCTATAATTTATTGCTACTGCTGAATCCATTGCTTTTTGGGTGGTAAGAAGCAAATATAGTCTGATAGTTTCCTTCAAACATGAGGCTATTTGCATGCATCTACATGACAAAGTTTCTTGTGCGAAGGAGCTCCAGGCAATGGCTGGCGTTGTTGTACACGTTAAACATAAAGTGTAATAAACATTTGTGGTACCAGTTTCTATAAATTAGTTATGGAGTAGCCTAGGACACTTTTACAGATTGCTATTACTGATTGTATTTCCTAGTCCCATTGACCTACTTTTTGGTCACTTGTTGGACCTTATTAATATTATCTTATCCTTATAAGGGACACAGTATAAGAATTTGTCCTACACTGTCTGGAGTGTTTCCCTTCTGGATCCAGAGACAAATCAATGATGGATTCTGTATCTGTTGGCCCCAGGTGGGTGGGTGGGAAGAGGGACATGTCTTACTAAACAACTTGGAATGGGTTTTCATGTTAAGAATTTGTATTGGGCATATCAGGTGCATCCTATTTCTTTGAAATTATTTAGGGCTGCTATATATCATTTAGTACCCCTTTTTTCATTTAAACTGAATCTTGTACAACTGTTAGTGTGGCAAGAAGTTCAAGAACTAGGAGAAATCTTGTTAAACGTTTGCTTGAACTTCTCGGGGATCAAATCCTCAATCATATCTACATTTACAGTATTTCAAAGTTTACTATAAAATCATTAACAACTACTAATTCTTTTGTTAGCTTCCCATCATCAGTAAAAAGTTTACCAAGTTGATCCTGAGGATTTCTGTTTAAGTTTTCATATTTGTGTTTTATAATGATAATTATTGATCTTATGGTCTCTTCTTTGCAGGGTGCACCAGAAACTATTCAGGAGAGACTGACAGATTTAGCCCCAGGATATGTGGATACCTACAAGCACTATACTCGTCAAGGATCTCGAGTTCTTGCCCTTGCATACAAGCATCTCCCTGAAATGGCAGTATGTAGATGATGTTATGGTTAATGTTTCATATACTATTAGTTTTCTTTCCGCTCATTTCTTTGATTGGAGAGTGGGTTGATTTACCACTATTCTCTAGTATGTAGTCCTCCTTTGACGACTGGAGTTCTCTGAACTTGTACTTAGTAATCTGCATTTCAAATAAAATTTCTCAGAAGATGGATTATATTGTAGTAGCTTTGTGACATTAAAAAATAGTCTTTAACTTGACACACGTGGAAATTTTAAGGGGAGTCCAAAATTCAGTCTTTGAAAGCATATTAGATTCGGAAAGAAAGAAAAATGGTCTTTAACTTGACACACATGGAAGTTTTAGCGGGAGTCCAAACTTATGAAAAGGGGGATAGAATCAGTCTTTGAAAGCAAATCAGATTCCTAGTTTTATTTTGGTAAACATGGGTACATGGCTAGGGTTTGTGTTCATAATGTTGTGAACTGGAATTAAGACGGTCGGTGTGTATTGCGTGATATGGTCACGTTACAAATTTTTTTGTTCTCTTATAAAAATTGATTGGCTTTGGCTTTCGTGCTCACTTATTCGAACAACTTGGTTGTGCAAGCTTTTTGGAGATGAATATACATTTGATCTCTTTCCCCAAATTTTCTAAATGTTTCTTTTTCCAAGTAATCTGAGTAAGGCTTTGTCTAAGGTAATGTTCAGAAAATAACTTTTCAAAGGTTGTGCACATAGATGCTTATGGATTGACTCGACCAATAATGGCTTAAAATTTTGATGGGATTTGGTTTATAACAGTGCAAACTGATGTAAGGCAGTAGTTCTTCATCTGACAAACCAAATCGCATTAGGTCACTAAGCATACCATTTGGAGGTTACTTGGCAAAGTCTACATGTTAGCCCATGAAAAACATTTATGTAATCATCTCGTCGCAATAAGTCCCATATTCAGTGATAGAAGAATGTGTCACTTTCAAATTATGTCCTTAAAGCTATTTATTGTTTCTGTACCATTGTTGAAGGAATATATTAGTTATCTGTAGTGCAAGTCAAATTATAACCTGGGGTTTCCCCACCAATGTTATCAATCCTGGTTTCAAGTTCTCAAGTAATAGATTTCTGTAATAGAGTATGGAAGGCTATATTTTTAGTACTGAAACATGTAACATTCCGTTTTTAATTTTGGAAACTCTAAATTTGGCAGTCGTGGATTCTAATCTTTTATATGTATTCATTGCAGGTTGGCGAGGCTAGGAGTTTAGATAGAGAAACTGTTGAGAGTGGACTTACTTTTGCAGGATTTGCGGTCAGTCATTCCTATTGTGATATTTATGCCCTTCCTGGTTGATGTTCGGTTCCTTTCACATTGATGCTGTAGTTTGATTAGGTTTGTATTGTGATTACTTACTGTTTACTTTCAGGTATTTAATTGTCCTATTCGTGCTGACTCTGCCGATGTCCTTAGGGAGCTTAATGAGTCATCGCATGATTTGGTATGTGATGCTTTGATCTCCGTTTAATAAGTCATCTATAGATTTTTGTTTGAACCATTACGGATATGTATTTACATGGATTTCCATTTTATGTAGATGATGATTACAGGTGATCAAGCTTTGACTGCTTGCCATGTTGCGGGTGAAGTTCACATTATTTCACAGCCTCCTTTAATCTTGACTCCAATTAAGAACAGTGAAGGGTTTGAGTGGATTTCACCTGATGAGATGATGAAAATTCCTTACAGGTAATAATATTTTGTAGTATACCTAACCACTATTATTTACATATATAATTATCAACCTAAATAATAATAATTAGGCATCTAGTATGTTTAATTATTATTATTTACACTAATAATTATTAATTTAAATAATAGTCTTGTGGTATACAACATAGTTTCTGTTATCCATTTTAAAATTTGTTTTCTGTATCACAAAATTAGTAAGAAGGCTCTTGTGATTCGTTAAGAGATAATTATTATGAATATCAGACTCTAACCTAACAGAAATTGTTGAATTCATTTCCAGTGAAGATGATGTGGAGGAATTGTCAGTTTCCCATGACCTCTGTGTAGGTGGTGATTGTTTCATGATGTTGCAACATACAAATGCCATACATTCAGTGATCCCATATGTAAAGGTATGAACATGTATACTGGCTGGCATGGATATTTCATTGATAAATTTTACGTTGATAATTTGTATTGTTCTCCACTATGACTGACCTTGATGAATCTATTGTAGGTTTTTGCAAGAGTTTCCCCTGAGCAGAAAGAACTCATATTGACAACTCTGAAGACAGTGGGAAGAATGACGTTAATGTGTGGAGATGGTACAAATGATGTTGGTGCTCTCAAACAAGTAGGGGATGGCAACCTTTCTCCTTTGCATCAAAAATTTTGCCAAGCAAAATACAGCTGATGTTTTTTCACCAATGACTAATTCAAAATTTTGAACAATTGCAGGCTCATGTTGGTGTAGCTCTTTTAAATGCAATCGCACCCACCCAATCATCCCAAAACTCTACGTTGGCACAATCATCCAATTCTGGCGGTAAAATACTAAATCTGGATGGATATTCCATTGTTCTATTTTATGCTTTAAGGTGATGCAATATTTAGTCTTACCGGATTTGTTGTAATTCTAAAATTTAGCAGCTAAACCCTCGAAATCAAGGAGATCCAAGGGTGGAGCACCTGATTCAGCTGGTCATTCTGGAAATTCCATTGCAATTGATGAAGGACAAGCAGGCAATGCATCCAGTAATCAGCCAGTGAGAAGTTTAGCATTGTCTGCTGGATCTCAAGCATCTCATGGTTCAACTAGCAACCGTCAACTTACTCCTGCAGAGAGACAAAGGCTAAAATTGAAAAAGATTATGGATGAGATGGGAGAGGAGGGAGATGGCAGAACTGCTCCCATAGTGAGGCTTGGGGATGCATCAATGGCCTCTCCTTTCACTGCTAAGCATGCATCGGTAAGGCCGACAACAGATATTATTCGGCAGGGACGCAGTACACTTGTTACAACTTTGCAGATGTTCAAGATACTGGGATTAAATTGCCTAGCAACTGCTTATGTATTAAGTGTTATGTATTTGGATGGAGTAAAGCTAGGTGATATGCAAGCCACCATCAGTGGCATTTTTACCGCAGCATTTTTCTTGTTCATTTCTCATGCTCGACCTCTGAACACACTTTCAACCCAGCGTCCACATCCAAACATATTTTGTGCTTATGTGTTATTTTCAGTTCTGGGGCAGTTTGCAATTCATATAACATTTCTTATCTCTTCCGTTAAAGAAGCAGAAAAGTATATGCCAGAAGAGTGTATTGAACCTGACTCGGAGTTTCATCCAAACTTAGTTAATACAGTCTCATACATGGCCAATATGATGATACAAGTGGCTACGTTTGCTGTAAATTACATGGGCCATCCTTTCAACCAAAGCATCAAGGAGAATAAACCTTTTTGCTATGCATTGACAGCTGCTGTTCTGTTTTTTACTGCCATCACCTCAGACATGTTCCGAAGCTTGAATGATTGGCTAAAGTTGGTTCCTCTCCCACAGCCCTTTGGAAGTAAGCTGCTTCTTTGGGCCATGCTTATGATGACTAGTTGCTTTATTTGGGAGCATCTTCTGCGATGGGTTTTCCCGGGTAGGATGCCTTCATGGAAGCGTAAGCAGCGCCGAATATCTTCCAGTCAGAAGAAAAACATCTAATTTCTGCTGTCACTCTTTCATAGTTACAGAATTCATAGTCCGGAGTAACATTTGATTTTGAGGTCCTTTGATCTACGTATTCAAAATTTTCTTGGGAGGTTATTTATTATAAACAGATGGCCGGTGTATTTGTACTCCATAACTTTAAAGGGCCTTGCTTGGCTATTTTGTCCGAAGAGGGAAACTCCTTTTCCACAGTTTCTTACCAGTAGTCATTATAGTCAAGTTTCAAATGCCTGATTGGGAGAGAGAGTCCCATTGTTTTTAAGGTAAGAAATGCTGCAAGCTTCTGGTTACTGCCATTATATTGCCCTTTACTTGGGCCACGTTGGCAAAGATTTTGAAGGAAATGAAACGAATGTTTCTTGGATAATTGTGAGAATGATCTTAAAACATGTTATGAGTGATACCACTCTCTTTACTCCCCTTGAAGTAGTATGTTCCCTTATTCACCTGGCTTTATCTTTTATGTTTCTGAATCTTTTAAGACGAGTTACATGTGTGTATCCTCAAATTTGATGACTCAATTAACTTTTATCTTAAATTGTTTCGAAGTAATTTTTCTTAATTCTTCCATCATTCTCATAGCAAGGGTTATAGCAAGAAGCAAATAAAATGTATATTGTCTTGGGAAATGGGAGGGTGCTAGCGGTTCAACAGCCAGCCCATTGTTTGAGGATCCAATTGGCAGTTATCCTATTTTTGCAGCGCTGGAGTCCAATTTAGTTGGCCTTATATTGATCTTTACTAAATTTTTACAATCAACCTAATGTGTTATATCAACAAGATCAACAAATTCAGTGTATGGAGATATGATGAGGCTGCTGAGTTCATGTTACAGCTTGAATTTACTTAATAAGTAGATCCTGCATTTCTGGAATTGATTATGGTTAGTGTATAAGTACGCCAATTTATTTTCTGCATTACCATACAAAAGGATTAAGTTTAAGTTCTATTTAGATGTTACCATGTTAGAAACTGCCCTCGTTTATTTGATTTATGTTTTGTTATCTTGATCTTATATTCTTAGCAATGCAAAATCCACTAACCATGTTTTATGTTGGTGTTTTTTAGGGTTAATATCATGTAACATTAGTTATGGAAATTTCTTGATTTGATTGACTGACAGTATCAGAGTCTTTGGGGAATCTGCATAGGTAGGTGTACAAAACTCAATTTTGTATGGTATGTTGACGAATGACTTCATTTTATACAGAATTTGTCGTCAGACGTAAATCTCGTTTAACTTCAGAATCTAATTACACACCAACTTTGTTATCCCATTGGCTATGTGATATTGTGAACACAATGGAGTTCAATTAATGGTAGTTGTGATGTGTTCATAGAGGGCAAGGTGGACGTGGTACTCTTCATAGGGAAAAGAGGCACGCTTCATAAGGGAAAGCAAATATGGAAACATAAGATTTAGAAGTGGAAGATATAGTTGAAACCTCGAATTAGAAGTGAATTAGAAGTGGAAGATAAAGTTGAAACCTTAGTCATTAAAATCTTTTAATTGAATCCAAAGGATGATTTTAACTTGATAAATCTCAACTAGAATATGTGACCAAATAACAAATCAGAAGCAATCATGGATCACAAAAGGTGTAATATCAAATGGTGGCTTTTTGGGAGTTATACTAGCGTTGATTAACACATTTTAAGCATCGTTGATTAACACATTTTAAGCATCATTGTAGGCCATGGGGTTGAGACATGTCTAAATATGACTTCATAAGATGATTGAACACTTGCAAATTGGATCGAGCATCAATGGTAAGTTTTCAAGTAAAGTTCTCTCTTTCCCCTTTTATTGAATGTAGCATTATGGAGTCATGCAAGAGTTAGAGGGTCTAGTAGGTTATAGGATCATCTTCTATTTAGACTATAGAAAGAGGCTCATTACAAAAGTACAATAATAATAATAATAATAATAATCTATTTTTAAGGTCACGGCCAAGCCACACCAAATTGGAGTATGAGACCCCCTTGTTTGTGGGACAAGGGATCCCCCTCCGTCTAGCGCTTTGACTGGTAAAGTCTATAGAAGTATACATACCCTACCCCCTTCTGGATTTGAACTTGTGACCTCTTAAGAGGAAACACATGTTCTTAACCATTAGGCCCACTCAGGGTATATACATCCTTGGGAATATGCTATAGAAACAACAAATATTTTCTTAACTAATTGCATTCCCTTCTAGGTTTTCTATCGCTTTATTTATTAGTTCATTACAAGGACTGTTACAAAAATATAATATATATCTTTGGGAATGTGCTAGAGAAAAACCAAATATTTTTTTAACTAATTGCATCCCCTTCTAGGTTCTCCATTGTTTTTTTTTTCTCGGAAAAAGATCATAATTTCATTATGGTGTAACAAAATTACATACACAGATATGTACCCGTTATTACTTAACTGCTTACATATTTTCCAGCAAAAAAAGAAAAGCTGTTTGTCTCCCTTAGATGCTTGTACATACATCACTTACAATTTCTGTTACTCATTTTTGATCCCAAAATTTTTGTAGTCTTCTAAATAAGGTTCCATATTCATATACATTCCTTCCATAGTTCAAAAAGTAATAAAATCCCAACAAAATATAGGGGCTCCTCTCATGCGAGGTATTCAAGATCCCATAGTCAATTATCATGTCTTTCATGGAAGGGTTGATGGTACTATCCCTGTGATCCATCAAAAGTGTGCTCGGTAACGTGCCATAGACCATAGTCTAACAACGTGGCTTCCTTGGAAAGTTTGTCTGCCATTTGATTCCTTTCCCTGTAAATATGAGAAAAAGATATATTGTCAAATAAACTTTTGATATGGAGTACATCCTCTAGCAAAGGGAGCAAGCACAAAATTTGGCATCTATATATCCCATTGGCCCAGTTGATGATAACTAAAGAATCGCCAAAAACTTGAAGAGCTTTGCATCCCTTCTCACGTGCAAAGAGTAAGAGTAGTTTTAAGGCCAAGAGTTCGGAGTAGTTATTTGTGCCAGCGCCCAATCCCTCCTTAAGGAAAAAGTAATGTGAATGTGAGAGATAAAGACAACCACCCCTCAACAGTTTCGCTGATCAGACGGAGAGGCACCATCAAAGTATGCCCATAGGATACTTGTATCGGGGGTCACCTCTCTGACTTCCCTAGGGCACGCCACAGTACCCTCACCAGAGCTTGAAAAGGAATTATAAATCCTTTGAACCGCTATCCTTATTATTGAAGAGTTTTCATCCTGGAAGATGTGACCATTTCAGGTGATCTAGATCCCCCAGGCGATAATGAAAGGGAGGGTCTGAAATTCCTTTTGTTCACGACCCGTCAGCCAGACCTTTAAGGCCAATTCAAATGTATTGCCTTGCCAAACCGGGAGAGTTGGCATCAATTCTCTTACAATAGCACAGACTTCCTTGACAAAGGAGCATTGTAGAAAAAGGTGGTCCACTGTTTCTATTTGAGATTTGCAGAGAGCGCAACGACCTCGCCCGGAAAAGAGGTGCCTTTGTAAGTCGTCCCATGTGGGGATTTTATTAGCCAGGATCAACCAAATTAAAAGTTTTCCCTTCGCTGGATAGGACTGTTTCCATATATTATGCCACCAACAAAGGGGATCCCATTGGAGAAGATCCGCTGTTAACTTTGAATATCTAGAGCATGGAATATATTTGCCATCCCCTACACCGTCCTAGAGTAATTCGTCGTCTCTGTCAACCAGTCATATAGAGGCTTCCTGAAGGGTCTGTGTATATCGGTTCCAATAAGGCAAGTCATCCTCTAAGAGTCCAAGACTATGCCCCTCCAGCCATCCTTGGTGCCACATATTTGTGGTAAGAGGATTGCCCACCTGAGCCAGATAGAAAAAACCTCCCGATGCCAATCTTTGCCTTAAACCTTCAGGGAGGATATGTCCTTGCTGGCACCCGGGCCATAGGTCCAGGTCAAGGCATACCAAGTGACCAGAACCCACTCTCCACACCAGTTCCACCCCTACTAGAGCAAAAGCCTTAATCAAAGCCTTCCAAATAATAGAAATCCCCGCCGCAGTCTTGTTTAAAGATCGAACCCAATCTAAAATCGAAAGTGGAGCAATGTATTTATGATAGGTTACCTGAGTCCAAAGGCTAGAAGTCTTTACCAGTCGCCAAGAGCATTTTGCCGCAAGGGCCTTAGAGAAGAAGAAAATATTCTTCAGACCCCAGCCACCGAGGGCCTTTGGATTCACAATCCGATCCCATCTTACCCAGGGTAGGACTTTTTTGTCCTTATTGCGTTGCCATAGATAAGTAAGCATAATTTTCTCATCTTTTCCAGAATGCCTTTGGAATCCAGGCTAAGGACATCTAGTAAACCGGGATAGCTTCTAAAATCGACTTTACTAGGACTAACTGCCCAGCCTTAGAAATCCATCGATGGCTCCAACATTTGAGCCTTTTCTCCAGTTTTACTAGAAGCCACCACCAATCGGACTTCCTATAGTCATTTGGTTTCAAAAGAAAACCGAGGTATTTCAACCGTTCATTAAGATCAAGGACTTGAAAAAGGAGTCTTTCTGCAATGTATTGTGTTTCTTCTTCATCCAGCGAGGAGAGTGTGATACTTGAATTTTGTGCATTGATTTCCATGCCAGTGGCTTGTTTGAAGAGTAGAAGACCTTCACACAATTTTCCAATATCCTGTCTCGAGCCATCACAAAAAATTAATATATCATCCACCAAATATATTAATTTAAATGAGATATGTATAAACCTTGAGAGATTTTGATGCCTCTGAAACTTCCAACAGATTTGGCTTCGATTAGGTATCGACTAAGACACTCTGCGACTAGTAGGAAGAGAAGTGGGGATAGGGGGCATCCTTGTCGAATCCCCCTTTCCGCTTTGAAAAAAGGGGTGGCTGAGCCATTGATCAGGAGAGAAAAGGATACCGAGGATAAACATGCCATAATCCAGTTTGTAAAAGCTGCTCCAAATCCAAGATGAATTAACAACATGCGAATATAAAGCCAATTTACCCTGTCGAAATCCTTTGAGAGATCAATTTTTACCGCTGCTCCTTTAAGTTTTTTAATTTTCATACTATGAAGTCCTTCCTGAGCCACCCCAATAGCTTCATGAATCTGTCTACCTTTCAGAAACCCAAACTGTTCCCTGGAGACGTGTTGTGAAAGAATAGCTTTTAAACAGAGGTTGATGACTTTTGAGATGATCTTGTAGATACAATTGCAAAGGGAAATCGGACGAAAATCATCAAAATATGTCGGATTATCAGATTTGGGGATTAAAGAAATGAAGGTGGCGTTTAGTGGTTTGTGAATACGCCCATTTTTCCTGGAGGACTCCACTACTTTTAGGAAATTGTTGCCCAACAAATCAAAGAAGCCCAAAAATAATTCAATAGGACATCCATCTGGACCTGGGCTTTTCCCTTTCTGGAAGGATTTCATGACAACAAGCAATTCCTGTTCAGTAACCTAAGCCATTACGGACTCCCTCTCCTCTTCCTCCACAAATCGTGGGAAGAATCTGGCTGCTTTCACTATTTCCCCGATTGAAGAGCCTGACTGTGCCTTGACAAAATCTTTAAAATGAGAGGTCCCTAAAGTAGAGACTCCTTCAAAGGTATTGACCAGTTGACCATCCCTCTGAGTAAGACTCCAAATGGTATTATTCAGTTTCCTGCCTTTGGCATAAGAATGGAAAATTTTTGTGTTCTCATCCCCACAAGCAAGCCATGTAGCTCGACTTTTTCAACGCCATAAAGCTTCCTTGTCAGCCAAAATAGTTCGTTGCCGAAGTTCCTTTTGAGCAAGCTCTTCCCTAGCTTCCCTGGAGCTGAAGCCTAAATCAGAGTTAGCCTGCCAGTCCAAAATCTCTTTTTCAAGAGAGAAAAGCTCCTATTCTTCTTTTACCTTTTTCTCATGTGCCTAGGAGATAGTGGCTTGTTTAACTTTCTTTAAGTTTTCCATAAAAAGAATTGCAACATGCGAGTTGTGAATTGGTCCTATAGGAATCCACAGAGTACGAACCAAGGCCTGATAATCCGGATCCTTTAGCTAGCCTTTGAAGAATTTGAAGGGGCTGGGTGTATGCCGGACCTTGTCGCTTAATTCCAGTATAATCGGGTTGTGCTCTGATTCACCACCACTAGCGACCCATTGATGAGCAAGGCCTAGGGAGTCTACCATCTCCTTCGTTAATAGGAAGCGATCGAAGTGTTTTGCAATTCAGGCTTCATCGGTTCTCAAATTCCGCCAAGTTGGTTGTAACTTTATCGGATTCAAATCCAACAACCCAAGAGTATCAAAATAGGCTGAGAAATAGTCAGTCAACGGGTCCAGAATCGAACGGGGGCCCCAAACTTCTGTCGCTGCCAAGGAAAAATTTAGGTCCGCACCCACAAAGACCCCTGGCTGAGAGAGCCAAGGGCACAAGGCCAGAGAATCCAAATAACGTTTCCGCTGAGCATAGGGACCGTAAATATTAATGAGCACCCAGGTGCGCCCCAACTCCTCAAGAGAACAAATTGAGATCAATCCCTGAATCAAAGCCCCAAACGCTATCACATCTGCCGCTTCTCAGTCTCCAACCAGTGGAAAGGCCCCCTGAGTGCCCTTTTGCATCAACCGCCACAAATGACCAACCTAGAAGAAGAGCTTCCAAAGATTTTACCACCACCTCATTGACTCCCATGGTTTCTTGAAGAAAAATTATGTTCGGAGAGTTAACAGAGACTAGTCTTTTCAAACACGATTTTTTTGCCGGGCTCGTCAAACCCCTGCAGTTGAAAGAGAGAATTTTCATGAGGTAACCAATTCCCGGGGTTGCTTTTCTCTAAGCGCCCATTCGATGGAGGATTGCCTGCTTAAAGCCACATCGAGTTTGGCTCGATCTTGTGTTCGAAGAAAGTATGAGCACATGCCTCGTCCCCGCGAGGAAGACAAAGCCCGAGGGAGAGACACCAAACTAGACCCGAGAGGATCTTCCACAGCGCCTCTGCTCGGAGCCTCAAAGAACACATCCCTATTGTGAAGGGTATAATGGACCCTGGATCCCTCAGGAGACTGGGAACTGGAAGATGAATGTAAAGTTGAAAAGGAGGTTGTCCCACAAAAGACCTTGGAGGGGAGGGAAAGGGGGAAACAGTCTCCAAAGGTAAGGATACAAAGCTCGAGGAAGAACCCCCAAGACAATCATTCACAGGGGTCATTGAAACCCCGGAAGAACAAAAAACACTAGTCACTTTTTTTGAAATAACCACAGGTGTGCTTAGCGTAGAAGTAAAAAGAGCCCCAGGGGGGGAGAGGGAGCAAAAAGCCGACACAGGTTGAGGGAGCAAGAAGGGACAAGGAAGACGCAACGAAGGGTAGACGTCTAACCCCAACGAGCCCGAAGGAAGAGCTAAATAAAAAACAAAAGAAGCAACCAAAGGCAAGGAGAAGTGTTGCTTTCCCGACACCGAAAGAGATCTTGGACAAGCTTGTAGAGAGGATTTTTGAACTTTAGCGTAAGTCGGGTCTTTGTCCAATGAAGAAGGTCCCACCGAGGAAGACGATTGTCTGCTGACCCTGCCTGAGTCTGCATCTTGGGAGATAACTGCCTGTGTGCCTTCATTGACCCCAATACCCAAGACCACTCTGTCATGATCAATGCCTGTTCCAGCATCCAAAGTGCCCCTATACTTACTCTTAAAGGGAAGTTTGCAGTCCGCTACACCATGCCCATAAGCATGACATCTATGGAATCTGAAGGGGATACTTTCATAATCCAAGGGTTAAAGGAAGGTACCGGAGGCCGTCTCAATTTTTATCTCCTTTAAGAGACCCAGACGAAGGTCCAACTGCACCAAGATCATTGCTACTGTCATAAGCCCCGTTTCTTCAAAAGAATAATCAGCCTCCAAGAATTCACCAATTCTGTTACCTATGGTCGAGAACCAAGCAGAGTTCCAATATTGCATAGGAAGGCCTGGTGGTCGGACCCAAACCGGAACCACATCAAATCTTTCCCGTTTGGCATCAAAGTTTGGGGTCCAACGCTTGAGGAAAATAGGGGTGCCGACCATTGTCCAAGTTTTAGAAAGAACCCAGGCCACATCAGAAGAGTCCTTGAAGACAAAAGAAAACCAACCCCTGGATAATAACCGAATACCGGTGGAGGAAGAAATTTTTGTATCCCAACATTGTCCACCTAGGAGCGAAGAAAGGCAGTACCCAACCTTTTACCTCTCACTCGCCCCACTACCTCGAGTTTTGAAAACTCGACCACACGGTCCATATCTATGTCCTTGCCGAAAACCAAGCAGTCTAGATCTGAGCGATCCCGAGCACACTGAGAACTCTTATGAGCCGGGCAAAATGATCCCCAATATCCTTTGCGCGATCCCGTCCACCCCTCTTCACAATACCTTTTGATCTTGGACCCGAAGGAGAAGCAAGAAGGCCAGAAACCTTACCTGGAGAAGAACCCCTCCCGAAGAAAGCACTAATCGTCGCTGCAGGTTCCGGGAATGTTCCCCTATCATTGATGAGCTCTGAGGGTGAAAAATGGGCTCCAACGTCATCTGCCTCCAAAGCTTTTTGTTGTGAGGCCCAACTGTCGGCATTAAATATAGTCCCTGGCTCGGATCCGATGCACTCAAATAAACCCTCTGACAGAGCTGGAATAGGGTCCAGCCCCATATAAAAAATCGACAAAATATTCACCGAGGGACCAAATGTCAACCCACTCGAAAAAGACAAGACAGACAAGGTGTGATTCCCCAGATAAACGCTTGATGTCAGAGGTAAATTCAAACCCTTCGGGTTTAGTTCCTCTAGGCCCAGTGTATTATCGACAAGGGTTTTTGGGGCCCCTGACGCTAGTCCACCCACCTCAACACCCGAAGCCACCCCCCCACGCAGATCCATGCCGATACAGTCCGGATAAGGAGCTTCACAGAAGCCCTACCTTCCAATCGTATTCCAAGCCAAACCCCTAGAAATCTGGATCCTGTCTAAAAAATCCTCACCGAAAATGTGCCACCCGCAACCGCTCCCATCCTAGAAAGCCTAGGCGACGACCCCCAACCCTCCTGCCGGTCGCCAGGCCCGTCTTCCACAAGTGCCTGATCCCTATCCGTCCTCCGTCCTCCTATCCAATCTCCATCGTCGAGCATCAGATTACATAATTCGTTTCAACATCCAATGCTTTAGGAATTGAGAAAACATCCTTCCCTCCCAAGTTACCTAAGATTTTGCAACAAATATTCAGACTTAGACCTAAGCATTTCCAAATTAAGAAATGAGAACCGGTTCTCCATTGTTTTATTTAGTAGGGGATGTTTATAAGGCCTTTAGTTGCAGGGCCTTCAATTATTTTAATAGTGAAAAAATAGCATACCATTGTCGAACAAACATGTTTAAGAGTAATAATAAACCTAGGTGAAGAGGTGGCATTCTATTGCTATGGCCAGGTGAAAGGTATTAATTGTCCATTATTGCCACATCTTAAGCTTCTTTAAAATGCCACATAGATATACCTACCAACATTTGAATGAAATACAATAAGGCTATTGTTTCAAAGAAGGGATAGACAAATATTAGACATCATGTGTGAATGCATTAAATAGTATATTGGAGACCATTAGGATGGATTTTAGAGGTTCTAGTTGGTAGGTATATGCAAATGTTTATGTACAACCACCACCACTCTAGTAGATACTAGTTATGCTAGCTATTCTTCTTTATTGAATGTGAGGATTGAGGTGCATGTGGTCTTGGAGTCTATTGTATTGATTGGTCCAATTGGAGAGGGTTTAATGCTGATTAGGGGAATGCCAAATAAATGACATTAATGATGTTTGTTGGGTAGATTGTGTTGAAAATAGGGGTGCAACTTTAGGGAATAGATACCAAATAAATGGTGTTAATCTTTAGGGAATAGATACCAAATAAATGGTGTTAATGATGTTTGTTAAATAAATTGTGTTGAAAATAGAGGTGTAATCTTCCCTTTTGGCCATGAATGATCTTATATTGTACCATTATTATATTTGTAGGTTTGGATAAAACAACTTTCATACACATGCTCAAAATTGCTATTGGGGAAAGCTCTTAGTTTTGATTTGTGTATATACCAAACTCTCATTTTTTATTTTTATTTTTGTCATTCAAGTTATTTATTCATTCTCAATAAAAGTGTTTTCCCTAAGGGCATCATCAAGTGTTGTTTTCTCTCTTGTGCTTGAGTTTTTCTCTCTTCAACACACTTGTTCTTAGGTGTTGACAACAAAAATACTCGACCATGACGAGGTACAATAAAGCGATTACCTCCACAACACTTCCATCCAATACTCTTCGGACTGTAGTGAAGCAAGTTGTGGAACAAGGCTTATCGTAGAAAGTTCTTTAGAACTTGAACCTCCAAAGCATTTCCACACACAAAGGTGAAGAAAAAAGAGCCTATGTACAAATATCTGGGTCATGGTTCTCAAATTGCACTATCAAGAATAGTCAAAACTGAAAACAAAATAAACTTATTGTTATGTGGTCAAAAACCCTTTAGGGCATATGCAATATCTTCAACTATATATGTTTTTAAATTTCCTTCTCTAAAGCATATGTTACCTTTTTGCTATTATAAGTCCCTACCGAAGCAAGGGCTATAGTAATTGTTTAAGTGTAAATTTATATTACTTCTTTGACATTTTCCAATGTTTATAGAAAACATTTAATTATTAATTTTTTAAAAGATAAAATTATGTTCAAATTTTATTATTTGAATTCATATTACTTCGTCGACTAATGAAAACACTTTATTAATTTGTTTTTTTAAAAGATAAAATCATTTTCAATTAAAATAAATAAATTATGAATTGATTTTTTTATTGATTCATTAATTTGACTTTAAAATCAAAATCATTTTCAAAATTTCCTTATTTTATGAATTAATTTTTTAATTAGTTTAGGTAATGATGATGATGATGTGACACTATTCCCTTTGTATATGTGAGTGATGTAACATTTTTGTTTTTGTAAATAAAAAGTATTGTATTACCTTGTTTTAGCAAAAATCACACATGTCTGAGTATACACTAGAGCACGCCATCTGTTCTGTCACCGCAGTGGAAACCAGAACGCATGGACACCATTGTTCATAAATCTTAAGAAAAATAACTGTCAAAAAACATGGGGACTTGCTACTTGTTCTGCCACAAGCATGGAAACCAGAACATGCGGTGGACTGAGTGCCTCGACCAACTATCGATCCAGAACCCGAGTCCGTGGTGCGCAAAAAAATTAACATTAAGACCAAAGAAAAAACCTGTAAGAGCACTAGACATGAGGCGAACTCGGACATTCACCCTTGCGAAGTCGGAAGATGAAAGGATGACAGTAAGTCGGACATCGAATTTTCTCAGGCTTGCTTGATAGGGAGTCGTACAGGACGTCCAAATGCTTGCTGAGGGTGCGCTGGTTGTGCTGCTGCTCTGCCAAATCCTTGTGCATCTTGAAGATCAAGATCGGGTGGTCTTCCGTAAGACTACAAGAGATGGGAGCCGAGTGAGCTTGCTCTTCAACATTGTTGTCATCCTTGTTTGTTCTAGGGTCCTCGTCCATGGTAGCAATGACAAAATCACTAGTAGCGGCGTAATCCGTGGCATGGCCCTCTTCCATAGTGGCAACATAATTCTGTCCCGAGTGCTCCTTCTGAAGAGGGATTTCCTCTTCCACAATGCACCTTGTCTCAGCTGGCTCCTGGAAAGGGGTGGTCGTGCAAGTGGCCGACCGTTGTTCCAAGGCGGTTGACAGCAAGAAAGGCAGAATTTCCTCCCAGTTTGGAGGAATTTCCTCTTCCACCGAACAAGCTCCATGGAGACTCTCTGTGCTTAAAGGATGGGGCTCCGGTCGAGCCACATCATGCCAACTCTGATCAGAGGAGGGTGAGTGGTCCGAGCCTCCGCTTAGGATGAGAGTGAAAGAGGCTGGTCCCGAGCATTTTTTCCTTCCAAACCGAATGTAATGGGATGGCCCTCGCCGAGACTTACCTCTCTCACGAGGCATGGCTAAGCAGAGCGTAGGGAGAATGGAATCAATAATGGTGCGAGCATGAGACATAGGGTGGAATGCCAGGGCATGGATAAAAGAAAGCAGAATAAGACCATGAACTGCGGTCAAATGCCTAATATAAGACCCTCCACAGGACGATAAGACCAGGAGGACGAAGGAGTTGATGGCTCTGGTAGCCATTAGTGCAGGAGTAATGGCCATTAGCTGTTTCGTACTGATGCCGAGGAGCCGAACCTAAGTCTCCATTAAGACCCAACACACTAAGCCTTGGAAGACATGTAAACTAGACATCACGACTGGACATGGGAGGAGGGTGGCGACGAGGGGATTTAACTACCCTCATATCCATCCAACCGTTGACGTGTGTGCTCCATGTGTCACCCCATTCGAGGAGTGAGTGATGTGACATTATTCACATGGTGTATGAGAATTTATTTTTTGTATTTCTCTAAGGTATGGTTTTTTTTTTGTTAGCTAAATATGCCTGAATTGCGGGATTCGCCTGTGGCTGAGATGCCACGACCTAGGGGAAATTAAACCGTCCAAATCACCTGGGGATCGAACCCGACATGGAATGCACTAGCCCTTAACATGTCTGGATTTGAGGTGTCCCTGAGGTTTCGAATCGATGACTTCACTTACAAAGTTCCTTAACAATGCACTCCCTCACCGACTGCTCTACACCACAGGGACCTCTAAGTTATGAATTTATTAACAAAACTAAGCTCTAAAAATTGACCATTGGTGCTGGAATGTTTGGGATGACCAAGGTTCTACCTTAGGTTTCCAACAAAACCATGCAAACCATCGACCCTTCTGGAGACCAGAAGGAAACACTGTGCACAGAGTGCACAATGAAGCCTCACCCGAGATGGCTTATGGGGGAATGCAGAACCCAAATGTCTACAGTCATGGAAGGAATGGTTCTCAAGGGGATGTTAGGAATGCATTCTACTTCAGATATATCAAATCTATCATTTCTTTAACCTTTAACATTCATTCTACATAACTAATCTAGTGCGCGCTGTAAATTAACTCTAATAGATTCATCTATTCGTTCATTCATTCAACATTAAGCATAGCAACACATAAAATAAACATTCCACACAATAACACATGTTTGACTGTGGTTCACCCCCCTTCGATTACATCCACAAATATTCAGCTTCTTTATTATTCATCTTCAAGTCTCTGCGTTGTGCACATTACATAATAAGTTGGTGAGGCTGACTAGTGTTGCACCAAGCTCCACAACTTGCAACCTGACCCTCGGTTACAATCCATAAGTCTCCAAAACTGATTCAATATGAGCTCCACAACTCTCAACCAAAACTCACTAAAGACTCAAAACTGAACTCTCATGACATATAATATATAGATGATCTCCTCAGATCTTACAATGCCTATTTATACTACCAAAAGTGGGTAAAAACCCTTTACATCATGGTCAAAACCCTAACCCTAAGTGGATTAGGATTGTCCACATTTCAACCTCCTACGCACGGTTGGTCCACGATCCAACTGTTTCCTCGTCGCACTGTCCTTTCTTTTTCCTCTGACTTTCCTCTTTCCTCGCACTGCTCTTCCTTCTTTCCTAGTGCACTACTTTTCCTTTTTTTCTGGTGCGAGCTCCAGCTGTCCTCCAAAATCGTTGCACATTTCCCCAAAATAGCCTACTCCAACAGGCCCCCAACATTTACCTGTGGCTCATCCCGAGCCACTGAGACAGTGTTTGCCTCCTGCAATGACTTCTTTAGCGTATGAAATTTGCCTGTCAACTCTTGTACTTGTGTTTTTGCTTGCGCACTCCTTCCTGCAATATTTTCTAACAACTGCACTATTATGTGCTCCTTCAACACTTCTACACTCTCCAAGTGTAGCTTCTCTATCCCTCCCTTTTCTTCTTCCAACTCTATAATCATCGTTTTTTCCCCTTCCTACAATGTCTCCAACTGAGACTGCCTTAACTGCTTCTCCATCTAGATTGAATTCAACTCTCCCTGCAAGTTCTTCATCTTCTGCGCACTCTTCATCCTATCTAATATAGCCATTTTTTATGTCTCTGCTTCAAGTCATGTACCACAGTGTTTATGTTTCCCTCCTTCTAGTTTAATTCTTGAATCTTTACATCTTGCAATTCTGTCCACATCTGCATTGTATTGTTGTACAATTCTGCCATTATGTTAATCTCCTCTGGAATGTTTTCTGTGTATTCTACAACTTGCTGTTTCCTTTGTGATTTGATCTCTGGTGGAGTGTTAGGGATCACCTTCTCTTCCAGGTCTATGATTTCATGTCTGTAACTTTCCATAGCCCGCACTATCTTTTTAATCTTCTCTTCTACGATTAACTCCTTTGTTTGTGCGTTGTCTGGGATTGTCTTAAAGACTTCCTCAAACATTTGTTCTATTTTCTCCGCACAATGTTTTTCTTCAATCCTCTCAAGCTGCACTTAGTTGAGGGCTATCTCTAGTATCCCCTTTACCTCCTTGGCTGTCTCTAATTTGGTCACATCTGTCTTGACCCTTGATTGAACTTCATGCACGACATTAATATGTAACTTGTATAATGCTTTGGTTGGAATCTTGGACAACACGAAGTCCAACCGCTCTATATCCTTAAGAGTTTCTGCATTGTGTCCTTGTCTATTTGTCGCATACCTTGGTTGATTTGGAAAGTCTCACTTCCCATTGTTGTTGTCTGTACTGTCTCCTTTTCTTCATAGGTTTTCTCCTGTCGCGTTGTGCCTTTTTTCTGTGCTAAATTGATCTGTAGAATTTCCAAAATTTATTTAACCTCCATCAACTTTTTCATCAGTTCTTCTCTTTGTGACTCCGCGACATATAATGCTTCTTCTACTCGATCCTCTACTTTGTTTGCCACCAATTCTGCATCGTCCTTAGTTATTGTAAGTTGAGGGCTCTCCTTGTGCGCCCTCATCTTCTTGCGCTGTCCTCCTATCTTCTTCATTGATATTCTCTTTGGTGTTGTCTTTGTCTGTGTGGGGTTATTCACCTCTGGTAGGTCTCCACTTTCTGCCTCCCATCTAGGGATGTTATGATTTTTATGATCTTCCCCGTTTGGTCCTTCTTCGTGCTCAATTTCTAGTAACGAGGCCCTAGGTACTGTTTCCTTATTCCTCTGCTTCTTTATTGTCGCCTCACTTTCTATTGGATGAGTGCACTGTGATTATTTCCTGGTATTCGTTGATGGACTACTTGATTGTCCAGTTCCTGCATGTTCCTTACCCTTTGTTCCTTTCTTGTCAGCCACTGGTACCTTCCATTGATCCGAACATTCCCCTATCACCCATTGTACTTCTTTTGTTGTGATACAATACTGAATCTTCAACCATTTCTTCTTAGGGTCTCTCCTTGCTTGTATCCACATACCGTTCCTAGATGCTTTGAAATTTTCAATCCCTTCATTCTCCTTCACCACTTCTGGTGAGATCCTCCATGTGTATTCTATCTTTTCCTACATCTCCTCAAGATACATGCCAAAAATGCTGGCATTAGCTTTCCTCTTCTTAAGATCCGCATTGTGCCACATGGTTATATACCTTGCTGAGCGACACTTTCCTCTCTTGTCATAGAAGGTTGAGTATTTTGATTTTGCCCATGCCACTAAGGCTATCAAAATAAGCAACCAAGAATAATGGAACTCTATCCTAGAATCTTGCGCATCTCGACAATCCTCCAAAAATAGGTTTAGCAAGTATGATTCCCAACTGAGTACTATCCCCTTCGCGCACTACGCGACTGCTTCTACCACTCTTGTTGGTGCCTCTTTCTTGAAACATTTTCTTAGTAACTTGCAAGCCATCAACTTTGTCGCGAATCTTATGGCTGGTTCATTTATATTTTTGATAATCATGGCTCTGTTTCCTCTGTCAGTGCTAAATTGGGATTTTACTTCCTCTACAATTATCTTTTCCTTCGTCTTGTCATATAAGTACTGTTCTGGCTTCACCCCATCTATTGGAAGCCCTGTAATCTTTGCAATTAGGTCTACATCAATTGGGACATGCTTGTCCATCCACAAAAATCCTTCGTGTACTCTCGCCAGTAGTTGCTTCACACAGACATTGACATCATTCCCCTTGCCAAAGTGTGGGATTTCCAACAAATTCATGATTCTAGAGTTATAAATCCCTACTATCCATTTCTTGGGATATAATATGGAGTCTCCTACCCTTTTCTTTTCTCTCCATATAAATTACCAGCGCAAGCTCAAGAAATTTAGCCACCTATGTGACATTGTGATCTGCATACCTCAGTTTGGGAACAAACCCCAGCATGTCCTCTACAAATATTACTGATTCTAGAATTTGGGGAAAGGACAACGAAACCTGATTTTGTGTGTGTGCTATTGTTACTGTTGGATTTATTTTCTTCTTTGATGGCCCTGCTATCTCGTTCTGTATTTCTTCTTCCGTGTCCTGATCTGCGTCGCTGTCATGCTTGTCTGTAATATCCTCGACCTATGGGGGTTGTTCTGCCCTAGGGTTTTGCAATGCCTTGGGTTCATCCGATTTTGTGTGCTCATCATATTCTTCATTTTATTCTCCATGTGTGTGCACCGCTCCTAGTTTTTCTATGTTAAGGTTTTCTTCTGCGCTAGGGTTTCGACTTTTCTCCGCCTAGTTTACTGCTGTTGCTTCTTCCTCTGGGTTCTATGCTCCTTGATCAACTCCAGACTAACTGACTCACTCACTGGAGACGTGATCTCATCCACATCTACCACTCTTGTCGCATCCTCCGTTGGTTTGTTGGCGCTTCTTGTCCTTCTTGGGAACTGGCTGGGTGCTCCGAACTTCGGTGGTGTCATTTTTCTAGCTTGAGTAAAACTCGTTGTAAATCTAGGTTGGACTCTTCACATTTTCTTACACAATCGCATCATGTTTTCTCCTTTTCTCTTGTTTTCTCAGACTCACATTAAGTGTTTGCCTTTTCGTGCTTTTCCCCTTTTATAAACTCTGTCATAAATGCGCCTTACTTTGCTGGTCACCGATGTTTCTTTTTTCGACCACTTTCCGTCTTGGTGCATTGCGTTCACCTTTTACTGTCGCACAGTATCTTCAGGTTCTATCATACCACTTAATAAATTCTGTTGCACGCTGTATCATTCAACTATCTGTCTACCCTTTTATCTATCTACTACATATTTTTGTCTTTTTCTTGTTTTTCCTATTTTTTCTTCCTTTTTCTTGTTTTAACTCCTATATACAATATGTACAATTCTAATTTTCTGCATTGCAACTACTGAGGGTGGCTGGGTCGACTGTCCCTATATAGTTTCAGTCGAATACCATTCACCAAACCTTGAATCTCCTTTCCTATTAAATCCCAGAGCTACACAACACCTCCATCTGTGACAAACTTTATCTCATATGGTCCTAGCCAATGCATTTTGAATTTCTCTAGGTGCTATAAATATTTATTGTCATAGTAGAGAAATAGATCTCTTTCCTTAAAGTTCTTCTTATTAATGTGATTATCATGCCAAGCTTTATCTTTTGCTTTTTGTACTTCCTGGTGGAAACCAACTATAATCCCGTTTTCTTCCAATTCCATAAGTTGAGCCAATCTTTCCTGCACTGCGTCTCTTTCTTGAATTGCACCTCTTGAGTTGCGCCCCTTTTTTGAGATGTGCCTCTTTCTTGAGTTGCGCCTCTTTCTTGAGATGTGCCTCTTTTTGTCATGTTTATCAACCTTTGTATTAACTTTCTGTTTATACACTGGATTCAACCTGTAAGGTCTCTGTTTGATTGGTATGGCATCTGGTCTTAGAGGAATCTTCATCTCTCCAACTTCTCCTACTACCCCTTTCATTTATGAAAATGTTGCTGGAAATAAGTCATTATACTCGCGCAATAAATCTGTTATGCTTTCCATTGTCTGGTTTTCCCAATAATCACCAATGCTTGCAATCTTCAGACTCTTCTATGTTCCAATATTAATTTTCTTGATCTTCAGTGGTGCAACATATTCTTCTGACTCTAATTTTGGTCCTTCTACTTCTCTTTCTCCTTCTACTTCTGTGATCTGAATATTTCACATGTTTTATTCTGCTGGATCATCTTCTGCGACGTGATAACAGTGTAGCAACTGTGTGACTGTCTTCCGATTCTAATTATGATAAGCTGTGACAATTTCAAATTCAGGCTCTTCAAATATTCTGTCTCTTACTACCTTCAGTGGTGTATCCACCATTGGATTCTCATGCTCAAATTCAAATGTAATAATAAAGTTCTGATGCATTTCCTCCCAATTGGAAGTTCCTCTGCGCAGTTCTAATTTTTTATACCAGTTATTTGGGATGCCTTCCAATGTATGAATAGAATGATGTCCATTCCTCTGGTGGTACCAATCTCCATTGGACCTTGCACCTTTCTATATGTTCTCTGGGTTGTCCAATCCCATCATACTTCTCCAAGTATCTATTCTCCTGCTCTGTGCCAAATCTAATGCGCAATAGTCTCTTGCAATGATACCAATTATTAATATTCTCTTTATGAGCACGCCACCAATGTGGTGGTGTTTCTTTCAATGCCATATCTAAGAATAATAATCTTTGATTTTCCATAACATGTAGCTCAAAATTTCTTAAAAATTATTCCAAATAATTCTAACCATGAAAAGTAGGAGGTTCTCTTACCTCTGAACCAATCCATCGTAGTGTATGGGTCATCCTGGTGCATCTTCTTGTAGAAATCTCATGTAATTGCTGCTGCCAATTCTCCAGTCTTGTGTCATAATCAGAAGCACACGAACTAATGCTTCTCCAACTCAACATTCCTTTTGTAGTGGGGTTAATGTAGTATTATTCTCACGCGATAGTTCTGTAAAACTGATTCACCTCGTCTGTGATGAAATTTTCTGTCCCAGGTTCAATGTATCTTCTACCTTCTGAGAGATCCAAGGGTGATATAACTATGTATTCTCATGCTTCAAAGATCATCTTCCTAGTCTTAAAATTGATAATAGCCTGATTATCAAACCCCCAATCTAGTCCCGACAGTGCTCGATAAGGTTGAGTATTGTCTATTATATCAATCACTTCAAAGTCTGCCATGGTGCACAAACCATATAGATCTACTGATATCCCCTTCAATCTACTAATTGACACCACTCTATGCTGATATGATAACTTCAACTGAATAGGTGAATATCCTAGTGTGGGTTCCCCCATAGCTTCCCATGTCTTCTTAGGTATCACATTAAACTCAGACCCCAAATCTAGTATGACATCCCCCATATTGAAGTCGCTATTGTTTGCATTCAACCTAAATTCCCTATTTGTCCTTATCTTCTTACAAACTTGATTGGATCTCTTCTGTTCTAGTTTCATCTCTTCTCCAAAATTGCACTTTTCTAATAGAGTTTGTAACACTTGTAGAGATGTCTTATCATTCAAAAACTTTAAACAAGACCCTGAAAAGTTTCTAAAATTACTTACTTGTTTTGAAGTCTGATCTCTACCGGTCTAATCAAATAGGTGAGGCATGCCATAGAATGGTATATCATCTCCTGGATTTGTTCTTGAAGTAGACACAATAGTCTTCTTCAAAATCTCATGTCTAGCCTACTTGAAGATCTCATTTTCCACAACAATCCATTGAAAATTCTGATTATTCTGGTTCCTCTTTCCCTGTATCTTTATCAAAAGTGTTGGACAATCTTCTATATCATGGTCTACTACGCGACAATACGTACATGTCACAGGTGGATGTAAAAAATATCTTTCATAGTGCCCAAGTTTATGATAATTATGACATGTTACCGATTCTCTATCTCCTCCAAATCCTCTTCCTCCACAACCTCCTCCTCTGAAGCCTCCTTTGTTACCTTGATTATCTGTGCGCAATGTATTGTACTGGGGTACATGATTATACTGCGGTTGCACATTATTATACTGTGGTGGTGGTCCAAATTGCTATGCGTTATTATACTATGGTGGTGCTGTAAATTGCTGTGCAGGTTGTCCTGTCATCAATTCATCCTGCACCCTATATGCATATGAAGTCCTCTCCTTCATTATCTCCAAAGTTCTACAATCCTCATCTTCATGTCCAATTGAATTGCAAAAATTACAAAACGTAGCCTTGGGAACTGTTTGATACTTATGCATCATGGGAAAATGATAAGGATAATGTCCATGCGTTCTACATATTTCACACCATGGTCCTCTTATGGGTAAATGATTCGAAAGTATTTCTCCCAAGTACTGCGCAAACGTTGGGCACTTATACTTATGATGTCCTTCTGTTCTGCATAATGTACACCCGACAACTTCGCTTTTCTCCATTCCTTTATTCTGATTCAATTGAAATGTTAGACTCTTTAGATATTCTCTCAACTCTTCCACAGTTGGATCTGTATGTGCATACTTATTTTCCTCTAACTGCAAGGCTACTTGCAGAGCCTCAGCCTGAGTCTATAAGTTCTGCTACTTCAATGGATACTTAAGATGTGGTAATAATGAATTAACAAATAAGTTCCCATGATGCATATCTGTGATAGGGTACTTCAACTTACATTTCAACCTTTTGAACTTTTGATCAATCTCCCACACAAACTCTCCTGGATTTTGCTTGATCTCTATCATCACATTCATGAACTGATCCTCTGAACTAGGTCGCTGAAATTCATTAATTAACGCCTTCTTCACATCTACGACGATTGTAGGCTCTCCTCGTGGGCTGCTTACTGCAAGGCCCATATACTAATCCAGTGCACGGTCTCTGAATGTAATGGCCAACTGCACAACTTTTGTATCTTCATCTGTAATCTTCTTAGCTGCCCATATCTTCTCACAAATAAACAAATGCTTCTCTAGGCTCTCTGACCCTTCTCCATGAAACTCAGTTAACCTAATAGTTGGATCTGTTCCTACCATTGTGAAGTTTGTTGTACTACCACCTTCACGCAGTGTAGATAATTGATTGTTGCCAGTTGAAATTGTACTTCCACTTGAATTGGACCCTCGTCCTACTAAAATCCTTCTACTACTAATCACTTCTTGGCTAACCAGTTCTTTTTCTTCAGATGTCTTAGTCGCATATGGGGTCATGGGTTCCACACTAATTCTTATCTCGAATGAAGAGCCTTCTTCTGTGCTGGAACCTTGACCTATGGTTTTTCTCTCATATGTGGCGCGCAGGACTTCTTGAATCTTCTCCATCGCAAAACGATCCTCTACCTCTTCCACATCACTGTCCAAGCCCTCCCGCTCGACTACTGCCCTCTTCTTACTATTGATCTTATACTGGTAGGGTCGTCCACTGCACATCACTCCCACTTTTCTCAATATCTCCTTGGTCTGTTACTCATCCATCATAATGGGGTCCGTTGCTTCCTTATCCTGGCCTCTCTCTAGAGCCCTCTCCATATCTCAAAACGTCCTTAGTGTTTCCCCTAGTCTCCCCATGCATGCAAAGTGATTTAGTTTTCTAACTCCATTGTCATCACACCTTTATCATGCAATACAATCTTGATCGACATGTAAAGTGACATAATGTACCTTCCTCTTGGTCCCTTTAGAAACTCCTTCTCTTCAACAATATATGACTTCGTAGTGTCGACTGCAAACTTAGTAATAAAACCTGCAATAATATCGTCTAACCAAAAATCCACTGCATGCGTAAATTTATTATCGACTCTTTCCAACTAGACAATATTCTCAATAGTCCACTCTACTGGTCTTACTCGGTTAGTGGGATGAGTATCCTTCAAACTCAATATCCACTCTTGCAACGATTCTAGGAAATAAAATAAAAATGCCTCATGCAAATCAATAAACACATACTTGTTCAAATACTGGTGCGGTGTATACCTGAAACTTCTATTATCGTTCTGTGCAAACTTGAGCTGTTTTGTTTCCAACCATCTTTTAATCTCCTTCTTAGTAGGGTTCCATAACCTAGACATCCCCTTCCACCATTGCAATCTCTTCACTGTCCTTCTCATAAAATCCCTTCCAGGTTGTTCTTCTGAGTTCCATCCAGAAACAAAACCATTTGTTGGAATGTTTGGGCCGACCCGGGTTCTACCTTAGGTTTCCAACAAAATTCTGCAAACCATCAACCCTTCTAGAGACTAGAAGGAAACCCTACGCACATAGTGCACAATGAAGTACACCCAATATGGCTTATGGGGGACTGCAGGACCCAGATGTATACAATCATGGAAGGGATGGTGCTCATGGGGATGTTAGGCAAGTATTCTACTTTAGATATATCAAATCTATCATTTCTTTAGCCCTTAACATTCATTCTGCATAACTAATCTAGTGCGTGTTGTAAATTAACTCTAACAGATTCATGCATTCATTCATTCATTCAACATTAAGCATAACAACACATAAATGAAACATTCCACACAATAACACATGTTTTATCGTAGTTCACCCCTTGGGCTACATCCACAAAGATTTGGATTCTTTATTATTCATATTCAAGTCTCTACGCTGCGTGCATTATGTAATAAGTTGGTGAGGATGACTAGAGTTGCACCAATATCCATAACTTGTGACCTGACCCTCAATTACAATCCATAAGTCTCCAAAAATGACTCAATATGAGCTCCACATCTCTCAACCAAAACTAATGACTGTGACTCAAAACTCACTCAAGACTCAAAACTAAACTCTCATGACATAGAATAGATAGATGACCTCCTCATATCTTACAATGCCTATTTATACTACCAAAAGTGGGTAAAAAACCTTTACATCATGACCAAAACCCTAACTCTAAGTGGATTAGGTTTGTCCACATTTCAACCTCTTACACAGTTGGTCCACGATCCAACCGTTTCCTCATCGCATTGTCCTTTCTTCTTCCTTTAAATTTATTCTTTCCTAGCATTAATTTTCCTTCTTTCCTGGCACACTGCTTTTCCTTATTTCCAGGTGCACTGATTTTCCTTCTTTTCTGGCGCGCGCTCCAACTGTCCTCCAAAATTACTGCGCATTTCCCCAAAATAGCCTACTCCAACAACTGGTCAATTTGGAACACTAAGAGTACTACAAACATTTTGATAAGTTAACAATATTGTACACTCTATGACACTATGGTCAACGCAGAGGTTGAGGTGCCTCTCATCGTTGAGCTACCACCACCCTCCGCTTGGTAACTTGCATGCGCTTCACTATGGAGAGGCATTGGGTTTAAACTTGCTTAGAATGGCCATCCTTATCCCGATTGTAGATTTAGGTCACCATAGGGCCCAACCACAAATTCAACAGTTGACTTTAGTGTTGAGCCCTTCGATGAACTAAGTCTAGAATCAGGTTATAGTGAAGGGATTAGAATCACTATTGCTTCATAAAAAATTCTTTGTAAATTGGGCATGAAGTTTGCACTGTTGAGTAGCATATCATCTTCTGATTTCCATGGTGACATGCATTCACCTTTTGCAAGATCTGATTTCCCTAGTGACTTGCATGCATTATTTGCAATCTCCCCGAGGTTTGCACGGTGCCCAATTGTGTAGGGACATTAGGTTTAAACATGATTTGGATGGTTGTTGATCCATAAAATATACTTTCTAAATTGGACATGAAGTTTGTGCTCTTGAACAAGAGATCATTTTCTGATTTGTAGTTTTGGTGCTCCCATACATTAAGGGGAATCTATTGCCTTGAGTGAACATACCATTTCCCTTCCATACATTAATGGGAATCTATTTCTTTGACTCAACATATCATCATCTAATTTGTAGTTCTAGTGCTTCCATACATTAAGAAGAATCTATTGAATTGAATCAAGATGGTGGGGATTGTACTTCCACCAATTGTGTAATCTCCTCATTTTGTGTTGTCCTTTTTCACTACATGTAAGTGTCCAATTCAAAATTTGCATTCGTTTCATTAAGTCATTAGTAAATTACAAATAGTCAATAACTCAAGTTCTTTAAATAATTATAAGAGATATATAGACATAAGTATATACCTTGGCATTTGTTCATGGAGACCTTCACCAAAATGATTGAATGCAACTATTACCTTCATCATTTGTCCTCGGGATCATTGTTACTATAACTCAATAGCATCACCTACAAGGAGACCAATGCATGTTATCATTGTCAATCTACAAGAAGATTAAATCAAAAGGGAGTTTAATTAATGAATTATTTAATGTTAATTGAGTGAATCTAAGCTCATCACTAGATCCTAATGGACATAAGAAAACGTTGTTGTCTATTTCATACTACTGCAATGATTCATTGTAGTTTGTTTCACATTTTTGGAAATTTATATTGGACGATATGGATATTTCCACAATTAATTAGAGTTGTTAAGGTTATATCCTCCTTTTTAAACCAAGTTGGATAAATTTTAAACTATTTCATGATTTGACTATCCTTGTTTTAGATGTAATGTTTTGCTTGTTAGATACCCAATCCTAAGAATTATGGTGTATTGTAAATATTATTATTATTCATTTAGGATAAATATGAAGATTCATACATGAATAAGAATAATCATCACAACTCTTGGAAGATGAAACCAAAGCTCATATCTCAATGTATTTATGTGTCTCTCATTAATAAAATTATTCGAATCTGTAGTTATTCAAGGCCTGTTAATGGTATCAAAGCCTTGGTGTTTTTAGATAAATTTATGATCTTTCCCACTGGTTTCTTCCTTTTTCAACATTTTGATTTTTGCATACTCTCTAGAGCTGCTTCCTTTCTCTGTTAGAAGAAAAATATATGTTTATATTTGCATGGTTTTCTAGGTTGGCCACATGCCTGTTCTTGGTGACCACTGTGCACTCACCTAACAACACTCTATATGGTCACATCGTATCTAACACTCAGGGAAATCATTTAAACTTCCCATCGTCAACAATACTACTATTGTTGTCATAGGAACCATGGGAGGGACATTGTCAATCGACATATAAGGTTGTAACGATGTAGATTCGGAGAATACACAAAGATTAGAAATGTACAATTCATATTCAAAGCTGTGGAGGATAGTAGGACACCTTCCACACAATTTACAAGAAACCATGTTGATGTTAAGAAAAAAATATGATTTTTTTAGGTGTTTTTAAAGAAGTAAGCCATACAATGCAATGGGTTCCAATGATGGCACATGAGAAACCCTAAACCTAATCCAACTATCATGTCCAACTATACCTTTCTTCATGGAAACTGTAAACTACCAATTTGTTGTTTCTGCATATGAAGCAACTTCATTGGGAGACAAATCAACACATCTTCGCTTGTCATTTTCATGCTATTTGTGTAGGAGGTGAACCAACACATCTATGCATGCTATACCCGACTCACATGAATGTGTGGGTATAACTTGAGTACAGTGAAATCACATCCATTTTCATCCTAACATGGATATTGGAATACCTTAATTCCTAGCAGAGCCTTACATTGATGGTCACTGGTTGTATGGACATTGAGAATACACCTTAAAGTTTCAATATAGTCTATGGAGAGAGCTAATTCTATAGCTTTCACTGGCTTCTCTGTGATTTGAACTCGCGGCTCACCAAGATGCTTGAATATATACTCTCTTTACATCGCTTTTGAATTTATTTAGCTTTCACAATTGTTGGGAGCAGTGATGGATTTGGTTTTCAAGATAAAATATAAAATTTCTTTGAGGAGATTCAATATGTATACAAGGGAATATGTCAGTCTAAACCTCTCCCTAGCTAGGTTGAGATCTATGAGCTTTTCCAATTTCATCCATATGCACAATTTGATATAACATATGTGGGTGAAGTCAATGATATTGTAACTATCACAAACATCAATGATATTCTTGATGTCTTGCATCAAGGTTTAAATCCATTGTGCTCAGAAGTGTGTCTGATCAGTTAGAATAATAGGGCCATAGAAAAACAAACTCAAAGACAACAAACCATAGGAATTTTTCAATACCCAAGAATATACTTCAACTCATTGGAGACACTGCGTGCCTTGATAAAAAAGGGAAGAACCAATCATATGATTCTTCCGGAGGAGAAGGTAGTAAGAGAGGACGTGAAAAGAAGTATTTTAGAGACAAGGGGTAGGAATAATCAGGGTGAGAGATCTAATCTTCACCGTGTTCATTGTGGAAAGAATGGACATGATGCAAATACATATAAGATCCCATGGGAGAAGATAAAAGAACAATAGGAACAACAAGAAGAAAAAGGTAAAGCTCCTGAATCTACCCATTTTGTTATTTCCCATTGAAGTATTGGCATAAATGAAGATTTGTTCAAAACTTCATTTGCTTCTTAGAGAGATGCATGATTGCTTGACACTGATGCTACTTTCCACATGATTTTGTAGAGAGAATTCTTTGAGGAATTGAATGGAAATGTAGAGGGTGCAATATACTTTGTAGATAGATATAGTACCAAACCTATGGGAATTGGCACCATCAGGATCAAATTGTCTAGATTCCCAGATTTTATTTTGCATGATGTTCTCTATCTTCCCAAGTTGCAGAGGAACTTGCTGTCTCTTGTGCACATTTGAAAACAATTCCATACTATTCACATGTTTGATGGAAAATTTGAAATAATGAGGTCTTTTGACAACTTTGTCATCATGACATGATGTGAAGATGAGAGACTGTTGAAGCTGAAAGGGACATTTGCACAGACACATAATTTTTCATACCTCTCTCACCATGATGAAGGTACATTGTCATCTAGTCTTTTGTGGCATGCTATATTTGGTCACATCAATTATCATAGTCTTCATATGTTGAATAAAAATGGTGTTTCTGGTTTTCCTACCATTCTAAGGAATTTGAAGCAATGTGACGTATCCTTGGAAAAAACAACAAAAATCCTTTTCATGATTTCACTTCGAGAGCATGTAGAAAGCTAGAGTTGATACACTTTGATTTGTGTGGAACCATGCATGTTGCATATGATTTTGGTAATAAATGTATCATGAATTCTATTGATGATTACACTAGGATGTGTTGTGTTTATTTTTTGAAACATAAATCTCAAGCATTTATAACATTTAAAAATTTTCATGTATGGATTGAAAATGAAGCACAATCTCTATTAGCACTCTTCGTACCGATAATGGAGGGGGATATACTTGTAATGAGTTTAAAAACTATCTTTTCCAAGATGGGATTAAGCATCAAACCACTCTTCCATACTATCCTTAGTATGATGGTGTAGTAAAAGGAATGAACAAGACACTCTTGAATATGGTACGTTCCATGTTATTTTCCAAGAATGTAAAGTTGATATTTTGGGCTGTTATAGTTTTGTGTGCAGTTTATTTGAGAAATATAAGTCTATCTCATGCTATTGAGAATGAGAATCCTTATGAAATGTGGTGTGACCGCATTCCTTCGGTGAGGCATCTTGATGTTTCTGGTTCCACTTGTTATGCCTTAATTCCTAAGGAGCAAAGAAACAAACTAGGTGCAAAAGGAGTTGAAATAGAATCTTCTTGGGGTACTCAAATACCACCAAGACATATTGTCCTTACGATAAGGTAAATAAAAAGTTCATTCTTTCTAGAGATGTGGTTTTTCTTGAATTCACTAAAATTGATAGGATTGTTGAGTGACTGCTTGATCATCTTGATAGATTTACCCATATAAAGACATATCATGAGTTTGATAATGAGATTCCACATCTTGAAGTGGGGATCTCTACCTGGATCAATTTTTGGAATCTGTTTTTGAAGTGCCAACTCCCCCTCATGTAGAAGATCTAGCTATTTCATCATAACAAGAGGTTCATTGGATGATGTGATTGAGAGGATTGAAAGGTTGAATCTTGATGGGAATGCAAGACCATCTCAATTAGTTGAGGAATGTGGACCATCACAGAAAATTCCAAAGTGCGTTATGAAGATACTTGAGAGTATTCATCCTATTGATGTTGGAAATATAGGAGCTAGAAGTTCAACAAGACATGATGATGGAGGTGATGTAGATGATTAAGATTATGATGATGTCAATGACATGGAAGTTTCATATAATTGTGAATTGAATTTACCTACTAAATTTAAACCAACTTCCTTTGAAGAAGATATTTCTCATGATGAGTGGAAAGAATCTATGTAGAAGGATTATGATTCTCTCATCAAGATTGGGACATGGAAGTTGGTGGATCCTCCATTTGGAAGAAAACCAATTGGTTGCAAGTGGGTCTAAAAGGACACGTACAAATCAAATGGTTCACTTGAAAAGTACAAGGTGAGGCTTGTGGTGAAAGGATATCCACAGAAGGAAGGAATAGACTATGCAACAAAATTATATAACATTCATTCTTTTTTGGATTTGGCAACATAGAATAGGTAAAATATTTATCACATGGATGTGAAGACAACTTTCTTGAATGGATATTTGAAAGAGAATGTCTACATGTATCAAGCGAAAGGATTTGTTGTGAAGGGTCAAGAACACGAGGTATGAAATCTTATCAATTATTTTTATGGCTTAAAGTAAGCACCTCGCGTGTGGTATGCAAAGATAACCGAGCATGTTTTGAAGATCAATTTTAAGTACTTTAATCTTGATGCTACAACTTTGTTTGTCAAAAAAGGTGGCAAAACTGTTGTATATCTTGTGGTGTATGTAGATGAACTTTTGATAACATGGAACAATGAAGCATACATTGCATCCATAACGAAATAATTGGAGAAGAATATTGAGATAATAGACATGGTACATCTTCACTACTACTTGGATATTGAAGTAACTTAGAATCCAAGGTATATATTCATCTCCCAAAAGAAGTGCATTGGAGAGTTGTTGAATAAATTTGGGATGGTTGATTGCAATCCTATCTCTACTCCAACAGAGAAAAAATTGAAGCTAACATCAAAAGAAAGAAATGAATTTGAGGATGCAATTAAATATAGACAACTTGTGGGGAGTCTCATCTAACTTACCACTACTAGACCATATATTTCATTTTCAATTGGTATCTTTTCTATGTTCATGCAAAAACAAGCTTGTGAAGGATATTGGTGCGCTGCAAAGAGAGTTGTAAGGTACTCGAAGGGAACTCAAGATTTTGGGTTCAAATAATCTAAGGTGGAGGACTTTAAACTAGTTGGATNATATATATATATATATATATATATATATATATATAGAGTTTGACGGGGATAAAGAGAATGGAGTGTCTACTTCAAGATACCTCATGAGTCTTGGATCAACAACCATCTCTTGGAGATCACACAAACAACTTGTTCTAGCAGATTCCACTACAGAGGCAAAGTATGTGGTTGTTGCAGATGCAATAAATGAGATTGTGTGGCTTATGGAGATACTAGATGGTTTGTAGAAAAAAATTTGAATGCTACTCCACTTTTAATTGACAACACTTCTGCAATCAAGTTGGCCAAGAATCCTAGATTCCATGATCAAACAGAGCACACCAACACGAAGTACCATTTTATTTTACATCACGTAGAGGCCAAGACCATTCATTTGACACATTGTTCCGCAAGTGAGCAAATTGTAGACATCTTCACCAAAGCGCTTGGAAGAGAAAATTTTGAAAAGTTCATAAAGATGCTTGGACTCATAAACACCCATTCAGATCAAGGGGAAAATGTTAGGTACGTAATCCTAGGGATTATGGTGTATTTTAAATATTGTTTTATTCATTTAGGAGAATATGAAAAGTTGTATGTGAATAGGAATAGTCATCAGACCTAAAGATGGAACTAAAGGTCATATCTCAATGTGGCTCTCATTAATAAAATTATTCAAACCTAGAGTTATTCATTCAAGCCATGTCATGTTACAATCTAGTTGGATATAAACTAAATACAATAAATATGTAATGATAATAAATAATTACACTCATGTATATAATAATAAAAAATCTAATAATTTGTTTTGTCAATAATAATCATAACAATGATTATGCCTATAAGCATCTCGATGGATTAATCAACCTTTTAATTACAAACTCTCATCTTATGGTTATCAATTAAAGATGTTGGCATATTTTCATAGTTGTCCCCAAATCAATAAATAGGATTAATATGCATAACTTCCTTACATTTATAAATGCATCAATTAACATATTTATTTTTCCACATTTACTTTAGATTAAAAAATTACTAAACTAACTTAACTTATACAAAATATACTTATACAAATACAAATAGAAAAGTATACTTATACAAATACAACTGAGGTAAATTTTAACATTTATATATAAATTAACTTTTTACATTTTAAAACTTGGCACATATAGTTACAATTACGTTTGAGAACCTAAAAATATTGGTACATTTTTACTATTAACTTTTTACATTTTGGTTACATTCAACAAACCTAGCGTGTGGTTACATTTCACGACCTTCCAAGTTATGAAATCATTAGGATCTCACGACGTTTCAAGACGTGGAATTTGGTTAATTAGGCTCTGTCTGCACCACAAACTGGCTTGTGGTAAAGTTGGCGTGTGGTTACTGGCCTTCGGTTAATTAGACATGTTTGCGCTACAACATGTCTCATAAGTAAACAACATGTTTCGTTGTAGATGCTCCCTCTTCCCTTGGTTCCCCTCTTTATACAGAGACCAGCCCGACCAAATCAAGGTTTAGTTTTTAGTTTTTATATGCAGATAAATTTTGAAACCCTAATCCTAATTTTATCTTATTTATGAATGTGGAGTATAAAAATGCATGAATATGTATGAATGTGGTGTTAGAATATTGTGCTTGTTTGACCATAGACAATGTTACACCATTGTCACTCAACCATAGGTACAAAGCCACCCACAAGCATCTTAACTTTTTCTAGATAGAATGATTCCAGGAAGCCACACTAGAACCAACAGATAAATCAAGAGAGACCACCTTCTCCAAGGTAGCGCACAAGTAAGAGTACCAAAAAAGCTGAACAAGAGTGTGTTGCACCATTGCAAGTGCTGTTTCTCCTCTTCCAAACTTCTTCTGCTGTTACTGCACTTCTAAGATACGTGCACCAACCGAGTGAGTGTGTGTTTTTCCAAATAAGCTAAAGCACCCTCTATTTATACTAATCTGGCTAGGTGAACATGTGTCTCTTCAAGCAGATTTTTTTCTGCATATAATACTTAAATATTACTTATTCTGTTGAGCCTACTTGTCTTCCAGGATTTTCACACATTTGTTTAGATTTTCTCTTGCTTCTAGAATAAAATATATTTTATGATTGAGTATCCTTAGAATGTGAGTATCCTTGGTTTCAATGATTGCAACGGTAAGTTAGTTTCATGGTATTAATTTTGGAAAGTTTAATTTTGATTGCACCGTTTGATTAGTTTCGTGGTAGTTGGATTGTGTCCACACAATGAAAGGTTTTAAGAGTTTAATTCCCAACAAAATATAAGTTGAATTTATCTAAATATCAAAATTTACGTCATAAAGTATCTAGAGATTTAAAATGACCAGATTAAAAAGATTAAAAAGTTATTAAAATGATAAAACTTGTGTCATGATGACTATAATTTAATATTAAAAAAAAAAACATTAATAATAAATATTTTAATATTAATAATGAGTATTTTAGAAAAAAATCTTTCTTAGTAAGGGGATATCGACCTACACAATAGACCTACAAACAATAAATAATAACACAATATAATATAATATACAACATATCGGTCCCTTTTTTCGTAGAATATACAATAGATTTGCACATTGGTTTCTTTTGTTGTAGAATATACAATACAAAATAACATTTTTATTTGTGTTGTGTTGATTATACATACTAGATCTGTACATTGGTTATTATAAACAATAGAACAATATAATAGATTAACACAATATAAATAACCACATTTAAGTAAAAGTGGTTGAGATAGGTCGATGGACACCATTTGTTATAAAATGTGGAAAATGGGGTTATTATTGTGTTTAAAAATTGTTAAGAAGAAAACTTGTACTCTTTGTTTTTAAATACAATAAAGACACCATTTTTCACGTTTTAAAAAACTAATGGCACCAAGTATATCAACCGATTTTACTTAAATGTGGTTGTGCTAGTAATA
>JASDQU010012216.1:190964-218272 GCA_032191745.1 Picea mariana
CCACACCACCCCCACCCCCAATTGGCGGCACCACCGCCACTGTTGGGGCCAGATGGAGGAAGAACAAGCCCATAGCTCCGCTCCGTCTCCGAGATCAACTTCCTTATGCACTATGAGAAAGAGAAGGACACCCCACTAACAAATGTTCTACTCTTCTCGAGTTACACAATCTTATCCAGCTCCCCAAAGAAACCCCATTGCTTGCCACTCCACCAAGTACATCCACCACTACTACAAAGTTCTCCACCACACACAAGAAAGGGTTATGAACCAACTTTGCTTGTTCCAAATGCTCAGAATATGGCCATTACACTCATCATTTCTCAACTCTACCTCAATTCTGCCAAACATTAGCCGCAATACGCCACACATCTCGGCCTGAGCCCTCTCCGAAACCCCCTACTGAGGCTCACATTACCGACATTCATTATATTTCTTCGTCAGTCCCCATGCGAATGAGGTGCCATCCACAATATCGTGACATTTGGTTTATGTCAAGCGATCCATCACACCCCGTACACGATATCCCTTCTACGTCCTCACCACTTGAGGACAATAACACTTACCCATTGACAGTTCCCCCTGTCACCTCCCAGGATCCCCTGTATTCTCACATTTTCCACTGCTACGAAGATATCTTGGAGGAATTGACTAGCCCTGATTGCCCATGGAATGTGCTCCATCATCGAGCAATTTTTATCTCACACGAGGTATTTCACCCTTCTAACCAAGCCTCCCTATGCACAATCAAAACCAAGGATTTCATTCCTTCAGGGCATGTTGACTGGTTCAAAAACCCTATCCCTGCCCCAAATGATTTTGAAGAAGGAAACATGGCCAACATTTTGCCCATAGTCAAAATTGACATTTCCATTAAACCAAGCATCGTAGAAGAGCTCACCATTGGCACCGCATGCTCCCCTAAAGAAATCATTGCTCACAAAGCTCTCTTTCAGGAATACCGAGATATTTTTTCTTGGTCATATACGGAGATGCCTGGGCTCGATCCTTCTATAATCGAACATCGAATCGACACATGGTCAGATATCACCCTTGTTCATCAAAAGCAACTCCCCCTTCACCCATCCAAATCTACGGCTATCAAAGCCAAAATTGACAAATTACGCACTGCCAGATTCATTTACCCCATTGCATACACTTCTTGGGTCTCCAACCCCATCCCTATTAACAAAAAATAGGGAACTATTCACGTCTGCACCGACTTTCACGAACTAAACCATGCTTGTCCCAAAGACAACTTCCCAACCCCTTTCATAGACCAAATAATATATGATTTTGCCGACCACTAAGTAATTTCCTTTATGGATGGATTCTCCGACTACAATCAAATTCAAATCCACTCAACAGATCAGTACAAAACCACTTTTACAACCCCTTGGGGTACCTTTGCTTATCATGTCACGCCCTTTGGACTAAAAAATGTCGGTGCTACTTTCCAATGGGCCATGACCTACGTTTTTCACAATCTTGCTCGCATCATCCTTTCTTATTTGGACGACCTCACTGCTCGATCCAAAAAGAAAACCCAACATTTAGATGACTTACGCATCATTTTCCAATGATGTCACCAATATAATATCTGCTTGAACCCCCTCAAGTGTGTCTTTTGCATCACTACCGGGTGCCTCCTTAGGTTCATTGTCTCCCAACATAGCATCATTATGGACCCCCTCAAGGTCCAAGCTATCACATAAATTCCACCACATAGGATTCTACGCCAACTATGGAGCCTACAGGGCAAAGCCAACTTTCTACGCCACTTTGTCCCAGATTACGCCACTCACGCACATGGTTTTCTTCCCTTACTGTGTCATGATATCCCATTTCGATGGGACAAACATGCTCAAGTATATTTTGATGATTTAAAATCCGCCCTATCCAATGCCCCTTTGATTAGTCCCCCAAACTATGATCATGATTACATCTTCTACTTATTAGCCTCCACTATTTCAGTCGCAGGAGTCCTTGTCCAATTAGGGGATGATGGGCGTGAACATGTGATTTACTACATTAGTAAAAATATTTCAGGACCACCTCTGAAATACAATCATGATGAAAAATTCACGTTAGCAGTTGTCCTCACAGTCCAAAAACTTCGACATTACATTCTACTTCGCACAACCAAGGTTGTAGCATATTCCAACCCCATGTAGTACTTTCTCAGTCGACGACAAATTTTCTTGATGGATCGTTATCCTTCAGGAATATGATCTAGAGTTATCTACTCCCAAAAGAAAGAAATCTCTGGTCCTAGCCGAACTCATTATGACTTTTCCCTAAGATTCCAAAGCTTCTCCCATCAATGAGGATTTCCCCAATGAACACCTCTTCTTCATCCCCTCCGAAGACCCTAGGTACAACGACCTCCTCATCTACCTTCATACACATAAGTTCGGATCTCACCTCTCTCGAGAATATCGTCGATGCATTCACCATCAACCCCAGCGATACCTCCTCATTGGAGACATTCTCTATCGACGCGAGGTCGATACCATCCTTCGACAATGTCTTATGATCGACGAAGGAGACAAAGTCTTGAACGATTTCCACGATGACGCTTGCAGTGGTCACCTTTCGGGTATGTCCACTGCCCAAAAAATCATTCGAGCTGGCTACTTCTAGCCCACTTTGTTTCATGATTTCCTCCATGCTGTCAAGAAATGCGATAAATGCTAGCTTTATACAAACAAAGAATGATCTCCACCAACTCTTCTACACCCAGTCATCACAACCGACCCCTTCTGTCAATGGGGCATAGAAATCATGACTTGCCATCCTCCAGTCAGTAATGGACACAAGTACATCGTGGTGGCTGTGAATTATTTCACCAAATGGGCTGAAGCCATGCCCACATTTAACAACACTGCTGACACAACAACACATTTTTTCTTCAACCATGCCATTACCCAGTTTGGAGTCCCACAACAGTTAGTTTCCGACCATGGTAAACACTTTGAGAACGAGATCTTCCAGAACTCTCATCAAAGTTAGGCTTCGCCCATGAGTTTTCCTCCCCATACTACCCTCAGTCCAACAGACAGGTCGAGGCTGTCAATAAAGTCCTCAAAACCATGCTACAACGCACCGTCAACAAACATAAGACCAACTGACATCATATGTTGTTTTCTGATTTATGGGCTTATCAAACGATAGTCAAAACTGCCACTAGTTTTGCACTATTCCACCTCATCCATGGGATCGAAGACACCCTCTCTATCAAGTGCGAACTCCCAACATTATGCACTTCCATAGAGCTCTTACCTGACACTTCTCCAATGGAACAACGCCTGTTGACCTTAGAGTACCTTGATGAAGACCATCATTCTTCATTACAACACAATGAGGCAACTAAAAAATGATCCAAAGCCACCTTCGACCGCCATGTCAACCTTCGCTCATTCAACAAAGGTGATCTCGTGTTAGCCTATGATATCACCCATGACACTCTCGACCATGGGAAATTCAAGTCATTATGGAACATACCCTTCATCGTCCAACATTTCCTCAGTAAAGGTGCCTACATCTTGGCCTCTCCAGAAGACTTCCCTCTCAAGGAACCTACCAACAGGTTATACTTGAAGAAATTATATGCCTAAGCACAACCCCCCTACCTTAGTTTTCTCTTTGTACACATTTGTAGAGTTTTTAGTCTTCTTTACTGACCACCACTCCTCATGTCTGATCTATCACCCGTGTTATTGACAAATTCATCATCCATCATCCTACCATATTGGTTACGCTGACGATGCCAGCTGCTGGACCCAGAATCTCGCTTTGGCCACTTGGGCCCTCTATATGCCTTCACATATATTGCTCCATTATAGTGGCATATTATTATGCCTGACCACAAACAACCAGGCCAAATATGACGCCATGATTGGCCTCCTCACTAAGGCTAGTCACCGCCACATTCATCACCTTAGCGTTCTCTTAGATACCCAGCTTGTCGTCCTGCAACTCAACAACGTGTATCATGTTCACGATCCTTTCCTCTTCTGCAAATACATGCAAGTTAGACTCCTATCTCACAACTTTGATTCCATCACATTTACACATATTCCAAGAAACCTCAATCAGGTAGCAGATCACATGGCTAGCCTAGTATTAGATTGACATTTATCACATTAAAAACATCATATACACATCATCATACATTTGTCAAACACATAGCGATAGATATCATAAATCATAAAACACAGAACATAAAGATAAGAATGATCAAAATATATCCATCATATATATCATCAAGGTCATAAATGTTTTACAAAAAATAGATATAAAATTGCCCGTAGGCTCATAAATCCCATCACCCCTATGAGTACAAAACCTGGGTATCCACTACCCTATACAAAATCGAGCTCCCAAAACATGTACATACAAAACTCGGCACTCGAGGTGCCCCTAGAGCTCCCCCCCAGATCCTATGTCAGCCGAAGGTGCCCCACTAGCTAGGGGCCCTCCAGCTCCAGGAGGCATCCAACCAGTCATCGCTTCCCTCGCCACTACTGCCTTTGCGAATCAATGTCTGCCACTCTTCCGGTACCACCACACACTGGTCCAGGACCTCCTCATCCTGGATGTGGGCCCATATGCTCTCAGGAACACCTTTAAGGACCCAATAGAACTGTCGATGCAGATCCTCTATCCTGGCCTCATCATCTCCCCGTGGCTCTATGGATGGTTCTACACCGATGCCTCTGCCTAACCCTCAACTCTGCGGGTTCCTGTCGAGCCGGTTCCCGTGGAGCTGACTCCCCGACGAACTCTGCCTCTGACCCTCGAGGTCCAACATCTAAAAAAAAACAAAGATATAGTGTCAACATCCATATACATGTCTGCTAAATTCTATCTACTAAAATCAAAACATAAACAGATACAACATATACCTCTCTGGTCCCAATCCTCCTGAGGAGGTAGCACCTTGTACGGATCCTGTTGGTAGTCCATACCCGCGTATGGATATCGTATAATCACCTGTGGCATCTGACGCCACAATCGAGACACCATGGCCGTGAAGTAGTGGCCACCCTCCCCTCCTCCATGTTGGGCCAACAAATGTTCCCATCACATCAATCATGTCTCTCGCCATGACGTTGGCTCTAGTAGAATCCGCAGGCACAATAGAGGCACCCTCTCCAAAAACCAGGCCACCAACACAGACCTAAATGCAAAGTCACTGAAGTCGGCATGCCGACACTGGTATAACTAGGACATCATCCTGGTATGCATCAACACACCCCATGCAAACAGGTCCCCATCTAGGACCTCCTCCACCACCCTTAGCTGACCACTTGTGATCTGCTAAGTGCCAAAGGATCCATAGATCCTAACCAAAATGGCCACAATGCACTCGATCAACAAGTGGTCAATGGCCTCAATCCACACGACCGAACCCAACATAGGGTTCGGCCCAGAACAATGACGGGCCACGATGGTCTCCACCCTATCCTCCCTAGAATATGAGGATCCACGACTAGTGCCCTCCCACGAAATGGGAGTCCCGTCAGAAAGTACATGTCCTCTACCGCAGAGAATGTCAGCTTCTCTCCCCTCACCACAAAGCACTGCAGATCAGTGCTCCACATCCTGATCATAAACTGGAGCAGGAACTCCTACGACCATATCACGGAGAAATCAAAAAAATTGAGCAACCCGCAGTCTTCCAAGTGTCTGTGTACACCCGGCTGTGCCCTCGCAGCCTCTCACGACCGGTCCCAGTCCCACTCTCGCTAGTGGACTGACATCGTGCTCTAGGCTCTGTTGATCACCTACATCCCCCTAGAAACATATGATCAACCATATCATCCATCAAAACAATCATAAATATAAAAAAATCATACACCCCTTAGCCTGCCCGCAGTGTGCGACTTTATCCCATACAATTGCGCATCTGTGCACGACTGTCCTTGAAATAGCTGTGCACTAATGTGCAACTATCTCTTCCACAGGGGCGCATGGGTGCACACCTTTCGGTCAGACAGGTGTGCATCCAATGTGTGCCTGTTTGGCCAACCCTCACACACATGTGCATGGCTGTCTCAGGCACAACCACACATTATGCGCAGGGTTTCCCAACACATCCATGCATTTAGAATGCACATTTATCTTGGAAAAACCTGCACATAATGTGTGGGAAACCAAGGTCTACCCACACACACATGTGTGGTTAGTCCCCCTTTTCTCGTGCACTTGTGGGTCCCTATCCTTAAAAACCCTTGTAAAATCCTCTATACAACCCCTACCTACAATCTATCAACTTTACAACACGCAGGAAGATAGGGCCACTAACCTGTCTCTCGCTGCTCCCAGATCGATAGCCTCCCGCTCCTGTAATCTTGAAATCTCCTCACAGCTCTCTTGTCAGATCAACAACAATGACAGGTACAAATGAGGTGGCATTATGGGCCCACCATCCATATATAGCCCCTTTTTCCCAACTTCCACACTCTGTTATAGGAGCCTAGAGCCTCCGTTTTTCGATCTGTTCTCAACCACGAGATCTTGATCCATCCATCTACACATTCACATTCTCCAGGATATCATCTGCACTTTTCCCCCGAGGAGCATTTTTCTCACGCCACATTCAGGTACACATGCTCACTTTCAGTTTTATCAAATAACTGTTATATGTTCTTTATCATCAGATATTGTTCACGTCGGGTATTTGTTTTTTATGTGTGTAGGTACTTGTTCAACAAGCTTACAACCCCTTCAGGTATATATACAACACTGACATGTAGTTACTCCCTTTGTAAACAATTGCATATCCCAATCACAACCTCTGACATTTACCTTTAGGATCCCTACATTTGGCTCTGTAGTACCTTTACTTCTACCACATTTTGGTACCGTCAACCGATAACACTCTCCCCCACATGAGTTGTCTGATTCATAGGTCCCCTTGACAACTTGACACTCATGCTGCTTTCACCCCTTAGGATTGGGAGTCCCGATAGTATTTTGTACTTCTGAGAATGAACCCCATACTTCTTCTCATCATATTGCTAATCTTCCCAATGGACTCCTAGCTCATATCATCCTATACTTGGTTCTATTGACTGCACCCTCGTAGTTTCATTATCCCTCCATTTCATGCACCATCAGTTTTCCCATCTGGATATTGTCCTCCATCCATTTACCTAATACGGAAACCCACCCATGGGGACCCCACTCTCCACCAGTTCTCTTTCACAACCTTGTGCTCTCTATAGGCCAAGCCATCTCTCACTGGGGCACCCGTTTCCATATCTGTATACTCAACCCCACTTATTCTTTATTTCTTTGGTAATTGTATAAATCCCTTGTTTCTAGCATATACATATCTTTTTTAGTCATCATCCTTGATGGCCTTCTTTTACCGGACAAAGCAGCCCATGTCTCCCTTGGTTGGGGAATCCACCATTTTTTCATATCAACATCATTAACAAACCCCGAGTATCCCAAGTCCATGTAATCACGATCTCTGATTTTTCCCACTTTGTTAGCCTCCAACACAATTTAACCCCATATCTAGTCGTCCCCTTGACGCTAGATCCAGTTTATGGCTACTGCCTGTCATCCCTCAATACCCCAACCAAGGGTAGTATTTAGTCCCACAACATCTTGACTTCGTTCATGTTACTCATCAGTACCTGATATCATCTATTACTCAGTGGATTTCAAGAAGCCCTTTGCTTCTTGACGTCACGTCTCCCTTCATGTCGACAATAACACAGTTTCCAGAAGGGCGACAATATCTTGACTCTCATTACCTTTTCAATGAGGAGTCTCAGACGACACAAAGAGAATCATCATTGCTTTCTGATTATGTTGACCCTCATAACATTCGACTTCAACAAACTCTCATGTTATGGTGGGTCTACTATGTGACCATTGCAGTTGTTCGTACCAGTTGAAGACCTCTGAAGTTGATAGGCCATCAATACCTACGAGTCATCGACAATTCTTACAATCGTCCATTACTCGCTTCAGAGCTAGATCACCAGTCAGAACCATCATCTTCCATTATCAACCACCCCTAAGGGAGCTACAACTATCTACAACATCATACATCTTCAGTTACAGTTCCACATTTTGGTTTCATCACACGAGCATGGGGCATGCCCGCCTCGTTTGTATACATATTTTTTTTTTCTCCTAGAGAAAGGTTTGGTTCCCACAGTTTACCGTTTTCCTCCGACGGATCGCTCTTGCAGTTCCTCTCTTCACTCTTCTTTACAATGGCACTCTCAGTAAAAAAAACATTGATGTATTTCGGCTATATGTATGCTCCTAACCTCACACATCAAGGGGCAACTGTTATCAATGAAAAATATTCCACAAACTTGCACACAATGGTTGAAGGACGACATCAATTCCAACAACAATTAGTCTACCTACAACACCAAAATCCATAAAAAAAGAAGAAGCTATAGACTTGGTTTAAAAATCAAAGTGCACAAATTCACCAAAGGAAGCACGCGCACAGTGCGTAGGCTAACGCAACCCTTAGCGCACACTGTGCGCAAGATGCATGACTGTCTACGAGAAAATCTGTGCACTTCTCATGAACGACACATTTATGAATCTTGTCGGCCTCTCAACCACTTCTAGTGCGACCCCCAACACGATTTGACACTCAGATTTGAGTGAAATCTAGCTTGGAGGCTGGTCAAGGGCTAGGAAGTGCCCTAAAAGGCCCCTTGTTTACACTATGAACCAATTATATCTTGCCATGAATGGAAACTATAAATATGTGCCATGGGTGTGTTAGAAAAATAAAAACTTCAAGGTATTGTTATGCTGCAAGAATTCTTCTTGGAGAATCCTCTTTTCTCTTTGAATCATTCAAACACTATAACAAGGGCCATTCCACTCACCTCTTGAGAGGATTGGCATTGTATTTATTCACCATTGTCATTTTCCATTGCATGAAGAGAATAGGTCTTTATTAGAAAACTCAAGAGCCCTCCCAAGGAGGAAGAGGGGATTCATAAGTCCCTACCTTTCTCTATGGTGTTATCCTATCAATATATTGATCAATTGGTGGCTATATGATGGTCATTTTTTATGGTTCTAGTTCTTGCAAGCTTCTCTAACATTTATTTCTCTTTGTTTTTAGTTTTATTTCTTTGTTTCATGTGTATTTGGTTATCTAATCAACTCACAAACCTCTTTCTTGTTTAGCTAGCTTAACTAAGTAGGTAAGTGTTGTGTTTTTTCTCACCCATGTGGAAAAACCAACACAACAATCCCCTTCTAAAAAATGGAAGTGAACTTGGGATCTCTGTCCGACACTATTGCCTTAGGAACTCCATGTAGCCTAGAAATTTCTCTCATACAAATTTATGCAATATTGGTTGCTTTATGAGTTACGTTTACTGGAATTAAATGCTTAAGCTTTGTAAGCTTGTCCACCACTACCATGATTGAATCATGTTGCCTTGCTATTCTAGGCAATTTGGTAATGAAATTGATAGTAACAAATTCCCATTTCCATTCAAGAATGGCAAATGCGTACAACAATACCACTGGATGTATGTGCTCAACCTTTACCTTCTGACAGTCCATGCATTTGGCCAAATAATCAATGACATATTTCTTCATACCAAGCCAAAATTATTAGCCTCTTATAACTGTAATAGTTTTATGATATATTAGATGTCCAACATATGGCACATTGTGCATATCCTTCAAAACCAAATTTCTCAATTCCTGAGAACTGGGAACATAAACTCTATTATGATATAAGAGGATTCCATCCTCTTCCATCTTGTAATCCTTGTATTTTTATTATATATCATTCTGTTGTAAGATTTCTTTGAATTTCACATAATGTTGGTCTACTTTTATATCCTCTAGAATTCTTTCTTTTAAATCTGTCCTGTACATACTAATGATTATAGCAAACATTTTATGCACCCTTATGTTGAGGGCATAATCTACCTTGTTCTCTTTTTCCTTTATATGCTTGATGTCAAAGTTATATTCGCTGAGAAATTCCATCCATCTAGGTTGTCTTGAATTTAGTGTTGGCTATTCAAACAAATATTCCAGACCACTATGGTCTATCCTTAATTCAAACTTTCTGCGCATAAGGTAATGCCTCCACATCCTTAAGAAATGTACTATGATTTCCAAATCTAAGTCATGTGTAGCATAATTTGTTTCATGCTCCAATTTTCTAGACTCATAATAAATTACATGTCCATTTTGCACAAGGACTCCACCGAGCCCTTCCTTACATGCATCTGTGCACACAACGAAATCTTTATCTAGATCTGCAACTTTCAAAATAGGTGCACTGGTTAGCAAATCATTTAAGCACTAAAAATTCTCTTTAGACTTAACACTCCATTCAAACATTGCTCCTTTCTTTTGCAAAATATTTATTGGGTGTGCAATCTTGAAGAATCTCACAATGAATCTTTTGTAGTAACGAACTAAACCCATANTTTTTCGAATCCACTACTATGCCATATTCTGAAACAATGTGACCCAAATAATGGATCTGCTTTTGAAATAAAGTGCATTTATTCAATTTGGCATACAATTGGTGCTCTCTTAACACTTGTAGCACCATCCTCAAATGTCACTCATGCTCCTCTTCTATCTTGGAATAAATAAGAATATTATCCAAGAATACAATTATAAACTTGTATAGGAAATATATAAACACCCTATTCATCAAACACATAAATGTAGCTGGAACATTTGTCAATCCAAAAGGCACCACCACAAATTCATAGTGTCCATACCTTGTCCAAAAGGATGTTTTGTTGATATATTCTTCGTTGATTCTCACTTGATGATATCCTGACCTCAAGTCAATATTGGAGAATATATTTTCTCCTTTTAGCTGATAAAAAAGATCATCAATCCTTGGAAAATGATACCTGTTCTTGATTGTAACCTTGCTTAGTTGTTTGAAGTCAACACACAACCTCAGTGTTCCATCTCTTTTCTTGACAAAAATAACAAGGGAATCCCAAGGAGAAACACTTGGGCGCATGTACCCTTTCTTTAAAAATTCTTCTAGCTGCATTTATGACTCTTTTAGATCTAGTATGCTCATTCTATAAGGATTCTTGGATACTGTGGCAGCTCCAAGCATTAAGTCAATAGATAAATCTCTATCCCTCTTTGGTGGTAATCCTAACAACTCCTCAAACACATCTTCAAACTCCCTCAAGACTGGATAATCTTCAAGACTTGGCTCTTTATCCTTCACTGACTCTTCCATATGGGTTGCATATATCTAGCACCCTTTTCTAAATTTTTTTCAGCTGCAATGCTAAAATATCTCAAAAAAAAATTGATCCAGATTATGTTGAATACAAAACGAGACAAAAACAAAAATATAGAACAGAACACAGAAATATAGTGAAACCGAACTTTTATTAATGAATAAGAGAGAAAAACAATGTAGAACACAAATTGGCACAATGGGGTAGCTTATCTCTGAAAATAAAGAGATGTTGGATACACTTCATTCACAACAAGCTTTACATCACACTCCATTGCATTCTTAAAGGGCCTCCTTCACCTCAATTATAAATGAGAGAGTGAGAGGAGAACAATTCCCATGATGCTTGTGGGATAAATTAATATAAGTTTATAAAATTCCATAGGCATGTAAAACAATAGGACTTCTTGGGCGATCACCTATCCCAGTACTACTCTAGCCTGGGCATGCTTAATTGCGAAGTTCTAATGGGATTTGGTGCATTAATGCTATGTTGTAGGTATGTACATAAGATCACTAGGAAATCATTACATGGTGTATGTAATTAACAAATGAAGATGGTATTACAGTCCATTCCCCATCAAAATGGTGAATATGATGGTTTATCAAAACCATAGGCTTGAAATGTTGATTCAGTGGAAAAGGTAGTTGGCCACTGAGATCCACCTAGATCATTCCTCCCCCCCTAGAAATAAATGGTCCGCATTGCTTCAAGTTCCCTCGAGAGATGGGGAAATTTTGCTGAATCTGAACCTTGGTGAGTCACTTGCCTTGTTGAAGTAGATTTCCTACTTGTACTTTTCTTGTGGAAGGTTATCATGAACTTGTTGGAGGTGTTGGATCCATTCAACATATCTAGCTGCACAATCTACCTTGGTTCGAGTGTGGGAGGACTTTGTCTGTGAAGATGCAACAAGAAGAGCTATATCAATGGGGGCTACTTCAAGTGGGGGAACATCACACACTACCTCATCCTTGAAGGGCTTGATGCCATAGGAAAGGTGGCACTTCTGGTTGACACAAATGTCTCGTCCTAGGCTCAACCATCCGATGGTGTATGGTTGGGGGTGTGGTAGCGTTGACAAATTCAATCTCTTGAAAACCTTGGCTGAGATCAGGTTCTTCTGACTCTCGCTGTCAAAAATGAAATGTAGTGGGGTCCCCTTTACCCATATCTATGAGTGGAAGAGGTGCCCCCCCTCCTCAATCTCCTCTGGTTATTCTGGTTGTATTGTTATGGACGTGATGGTAGTAGTGGGTTCTACATCGATGATCTATTTCCCTCTATTGTGCTTTGAAACAGAGTCCAAGTCAGGCTCCAATTCTTTTTCTTTGAGCTCAACCACCAATTACTGTTTTGAGCGACATTCATCTGTGTTGTACTGGGGGCTATTACAGAACTCACACCACTTTTTAGTGTCTTTCTTAAACTTCCCGTTACCCTTCTTTGCCCATGTATTGGACTGGATCTCTTGAGGTTGGCCTTCTTTGTTCGTCCTTCATTCTATGAGTTATGGTTGCCTTTTCCATGATTCTATTGTGGCATATTTTCAAACCTGAACCACTGCTTACTCTGCTGCTTTAATTTCTTCTCAATTTTAACTGCATATCGATAAACAACACTGATTGCGGAGATGTCCAAGAAATCCAAATTTGTTTGGATGTACCTATGTATACTACTACGATACTTAAAAACCAGGTCTCGCTTGGAGTCTTTGATACCCAACTTTGAGCACAAGGTATGGAATATGTTAGTGTACTTCAACACTGTCTGATCTCTTTTCTGATCCAGGGTTGTCCATCTCATGTATTGGTCATCATAGTTTCCGACAAGGTATAAATTCTCCTTTAGGGAATCTACAAAGGCCACCCAAGTGGGTTCTCTCATGAATAGTGTAGATTCATCTCCACTATATCTCTCCCAGTAACCTTCCCACCAAGCTTTGACATGGGGAAGGGATTTAAGGAGTGCGAAGGTGATCTTTTCACTATCGGATTTTTTTTTGGATAGAGTAATAACCTTCTAGCAGATTCAACCATTTTTCTAGAGCATCTTCATCTATCTGGCCTTCAAATAAGGGGATATCAAAATTGACTTGTACCTTGAAGGGCGTCACACTTGTGAAATGGTTGCTTGTCAAAGATACCTCGACTACCCCATTGGTAGTCTTTGAAGTATCTGAGCGAAGTTGTCCATAATCTCGTTCCTTTGTCACATGAGGGCTTCCTCTAGCAACGTCTTGAAAGGATCTCCTGCTTTTTCATCTCTCTTTTCTTCTGCCATGGGAGGTCGCTTGGGTTGGCGAGAGTAGTTGTCCTCAAGTGAAACTAGCTCGAGACCCAACCCTCTATACCTTGACCTCGTCAGGGACTTGCTTTGAGAAACGACAAGGAGAAGACTGCTCTGATACCACTGATCTGGATTATGCTGAGAACGAAACGAGACAAAAAAAAATATAGAAGAGAACACATAAATACAATGAAACCCAACTTTTATTAATGAATAAGAGAGAAAAACACTTGAGAACACAAATTGGGAGAATGGGGTAGCTTATCTCTGAAAATAAAGAGATGTTGGCTACACTTCATTCGCAACAAGCTTTACATCACACTCCATTGCATTCTTAAAGGGACTCCTTCACCTCAATTACATATGAAAGAGTGATAGGAGAAAAATTCCCATGATGCATGTGGGATAAATTAATCTAAGTTTATAAAATTCCATAGGCATGTAAAACAGTTGGACTTCCCAAGTGGTCACCCATCCCACTACTACTCTAGCCCGAACGAACTTAAGTACGGAGTTCTAATGGGATCCAGTGCATTAACACTATGTTGTAGGCATGCACATAAGACCACTAGGAAATCATTACTTCATGTTTGTAATTAAAAAATGAAGATGATATTACATTCCATTCCCCATCAAAATGGTGAATATCATGGTTTATAAAAACCATAGGCTCGAAATGTTGATTCAGTGGAAAAGGTGGTTGGCCACCGAGATCCACTTGGATCAAATACATGCCTTGGAATACCTTGCACTATCCTAGATTTCCCTTCCTCATCAAGACATGTGAAAAATTTGTTATAAAAATATAAAACAACATGATTCTTTTCTAGCCAATCCATACCAATAAGGCAGTCAAAAGACCCAAGCGATATGATATTAAAATATGCCTTAGTGTTAATTCCATTCATGTTTATAGGGAATTATTTAACAATCTCATTAATTATTCTCTTGGTTCCAGTAGCTAGCTGAACTAACCAACTTTTCATGCTTACATTTCTTCAATTTAAATATTTCCACTATATTTGGATTTATATAGATATGACTAGCTCCAAAATCAATTAAAATAGCTATGAGATGATTATCAATCTTACCTTCCACTTCAACATGTGGGATTGATAGTTTTCTTGTCTATTTTCCATGCCTGCATAGATCCTTGGAATGATTTTTCCCACATCATCTACTCTCTCCTCTTGCTTGATGCTATGCATAGTATTCATTTTATCTCCCCAGTGAGGACAATATTTATACATGTGATCTCCTTCACATCCCCGACACTTTATGGGTTGTTGTCCTGGCCTTTTCCCCAAGGACTTTGCCATTTTGTGATCACCTTGAGATGGATTCCCTTGCTGATATGCTTGATATCTATTCCTTATGAAAGGTGGCTTGAATCCTTTCTTCCTTTGATCCATCTTTCCTTTCTTCTTGTCATCCCAAGACTTTTGGAAAGCTGGCCTTCCTCTTTTTTTCCCATACAAATAATCAAACTTCCTTATGGCTTCCTCTAAATTCTTGGGCTTATAAAACTAAATTTTATCCTTGTAGAAGGATGACAGTCCACTCAAGAACCTATGAATTTCGACCTTCTCATATATGATGAAGCTCACATACCTGAGAAATTCAAAGAACTTTCTGTCATATTCATCCATGGTCATGTTTCTAAGTTTGAATTCAAAGAAATCTTGCATCTTTTTGTCAAAGTATTGCTCTGATAAGTAACGTTGCTGAAAATATTTCATGAATTGATTTCAATAAATTCTCTTCTCGTCAAGGTGATTAACCTGCTTCAGTGGATCCCACCACATAGATTCCTTTCCTTAAAGGTGGTAGGCTGCAATTCTAGCTTCTGCATTTGACGAGTATTCATGTAACTCAAAATATTTCCTCATTCCTTGCAAGCTATTTGACCAATGTATCCTTCTTTGATGTCTGATCAGAGACACACTCAGGTTTCTTACTAACCTTGAATGTGCATATTCTCTTTTGGTCAAGTTCCCTAGGGAATGCTGATGTTGATGCCTACTAATAGTCCTTGACTGTCTAGATCCTCCATGATCATCCCTCCTATCATGAGACCTAGACACTTCCACTTGTCTGGCACTAACTTCTTGCTTTGTGCTCAAATCTTTGTTGACTTGCTTCTGCAACATATTTAGGATTTTTAATATCTCCTCTTGATCTTTCATGATCCTTTCATTATCGACACTATAAATCTGCACTTCTTTTTGCAGGCTTCTCATAGTTATAGGCTCCTGCCTATCTATTCTCACATTAGACTCAGTCTCAACATTACCCATGTTGAAATGTAAACATTTGATCTCTTCTTCATGGTCGTAAGACCTTTTTGCATCATCCATATCTCTAGTTCTCATATAGGAACTAAAGTATTCTTTCCGTATCTCTAATTCTGCAAAAATGTGCATGCAATAATTGCTATTAGAATTAAGCATATTGCAAAATATTTATTAATTATATTATAGGTTATTCTTCATTTGAAATTATGAAGAATATAAATGCACTATTCCAAAATCTGATTCCTTAAATACGCTCTCCTCCAAAATAGATCTCCAACGACTGCACTAATTCCTCATTCTGAGTGAAAAGTTACAACATTCACATATTGCAATTTCCACTTTCTTACTGCTATAAAGTTACTATTTTACTCTATGGGAAAATTTTAGCACCCAATTCAAAATTCTGGGTGGATAGATGTCTTCTCCTCCTTAAGACCTTTCCAATGACTATTCATTTTCTCCAATCAGAGGTCTGATTTGAAAGTTATGGTTCAGAGAAGTTTTAACTATTTTTTCCCAATTTATCCTTGTATGCTACATGTGTATTATTTCTCTCTCTGCACATTTTTTCATACCCAAATATCAAATATGGCTTTATAATTGTCTTATATGGCTCATAATATTTTCATAGACTGCTCCTATGCCTCAAAAAGACTTCAAAGTAAGGAGTTATTCTCTCTGGAAATAATCTGGTGTCAAAATTTTACCCTTATTGTTTTAGCTATAACTTTCTCATACGAAATCTGTTTTGCACCTGAAGTATCTCGCTGGATAACTTTCTCAGAGTTCTTTTATTTGATTTGTAGTGATATAGCGTACCTTGGTACACTTTTTTCTTGTGGGTTTTGATTGTCTAAAAACTTTGTTTAGGATCTCAAAATCGCCCCGCAAGTTCACGACCTTCAAAAACCCAAAATATTCATAAAACATTGATTTTTTACTGTTATATCAACCTTTAAATCTGAGCCGTTGATCTCAAAATCAGGTGATATCTCGATCATTGATATTCCCTAACTGTTTAAATTGCTGATCCGACCGTCGACCATCGACCCATTTCCTTTGGAAACCGATTGCAACACATTGATGAACCTGACTAACCCGACTGTTGGTCGTCTATGATTTTCATTGGCAGATGATACTCCTTGCCCATTATTTCACTCGACCATTGACTGCTCCTGTTGACTGACGAAAACACCTCTCCAATTCGGCCAACCTGACCATCTATCATCTACCATTTCTTGGATGACGTGGAAACTATTGACATGGAATGAGATGTGGGTGATGACATGGCATGACATGTCATTGTGAGGTGTCAACTTGGCTGATGTGGCCTGCCACATGGATGCTAACATGGTGTGACATGTCATCATCCCTTTTTCATCATCGACCATTGGTTGTTTTTCATGGACGAATCAAACACCACGCTGAATTCAACCGACACCCGACCATTGACCATTCTTATTTCTTGATCAAAACACTTCACTAAATCGTCCGACCTGACTATTGGTCCAAAAACCATCGAACATTCCTCTTGCTCAATTAAAACACTTTTCTGAATCGCCTGACCCGACCATCGGTCCATTGGTCGTCAACCATTCCTCTTGCTTGATTAAAACACTTTATCGAATCACCTAATCCGATCATTGGTCCATTGACCATCGACCATTCCTCTTTCTCANAAACAACTTCGTTGAATTGACCGACCCAACCATCAGTCCATCGACGATCAACCATTTCCTTTGGCCAAATTCAACTCTTAGAAAAATTTGATTAAAACTCTAATGAATCTGGGCCGTTGATTTACCATTTAGAATGATCTCGACCGTTGATCCATCAAACATCGCTCGACTCTGCCGATGAACATTAAATTTTGATCTGATCCATTTCCCAAACCCCCGAAATGAATCCTGACCATTGATCTATCCCAACCTCCCAACGACCAAAAATCAATCATGATTGTTGATTTGATCGATTTTTGAAACAACTGAAAATGAATCTCGACCGTCGATTTGATCATTTTTCTAAATGGTCGAAAATAAATCCTGGCCGTTGATTAGCCAGAGCTTAGCAACCTATAAAATCCTTACATTTTTTTAAATGTATCAAAACAAATCTAGGCCGTCGATCTCAAGATCAGACACGATCTTTGATGATTAATCAAACTCTCCCAATTCCGTCAACCTCCATTAAAATGCGAATTTCGACCTTGCAGGTTGAATATAACTATGAAATTCGACTGATTGATGCCATTAAACTTCTCAGACAATCCTTAGACAATTATATCTCAGATTTGTCTCACAAATTTGATAATTTCTCTTTGGTTATCCCACATCACATTGAAATAATCTAATAAAATTGCATTATAATGGTTTTCCAAGTGCGAACTAATCTACAATGGCTATGGCAAAGATGGTATCTATCTGATTTCATTGAGTTTGGCATATGGTTGGACGATATTCACATATATCCTTTTCAAATATTTGTAAATGATGAACTACTTTGATGTCAGATATTAATAATAGAGACATAATACTTTGAACGAACTTCTAACACAACACATAAACACACACCAAATGCTAAACGAAACTTGAGGGAGACTTGTTTAATACCTAAAATAAGATTCTTTGGCTTGTGCTTGGATTTGACCGCTGTTAAAGAACAATGAAATGGAATATGATAAGGTATCATACGTTCAATCTTAACAAGTACATTCAAAACAATCAAGGAGCTGATTTGCAGCCTATCATTGTTTCAATATTTTTTTCTACAAGTTCTTTTGAATCAAACATATGCTATAATTATTCAAGTAATAGTATATGTTATATAATGGTTAATGGTTAAGAATAGGTGTTTCCTTCTATGATGTCATAAGTTCAAATTTAGAGGGGCTAGGGTATGTATACCTCAGTATACTTTAGCAGTAGTTAATGGTTAAGAACTTCTACAAGGTCATAAGTTGAAATTTAGAGAGGCTAGGGTATGCATACCTCAATATACTTTAGTAGCAGTTAATGGTTAAGAACATGTGTTTCCTTCTATGAATTCACAAGTTCAAATCCAAAGGGGGTAGGGTATGTATACCTCCGTAGACTTTAGCAGTCAAATAGCTATGCAAGAGAAATCTTTAAATCTTGAAAATAGCCTCTTAGATTGTTTTTAGTTAGCTTCTATTTGTAGTTAACTTTGTGAACTGGTGTTACTCGATTTCTGATAAAAAATAGCATACCCCCGAAGTGGGGGAAGGAAACGATGAATAAAATGTAGAGCATATATGTTGCAAAAACATCTAGTTCAATAAAATGTAGCCTGTATGTAAATGTAATGAGCCATTTCATAAAAAGAGAAGAGGAAAATAGAAATTTGATAAAATTTAATTGAAAAAAGTCTGAATAGACAAAACTAAACTGTTTAAATTTTGGGAAAATTAATAAAAAATCAACGAGAATGAAAGAAAACTGAGGCTTATGAATGTGGCGTTGAAATTAACCATTTTTAATCATCCAATAAGATCCAAAATATAGTGAAATTAACCTTTTTTAAATTAGTATAAAAATCTCCTTTTTCATCCACAACCAATCCAAAATATTTTCAACTTATTGTGAAACAATCACGAAAAGACCCTTTGCTTATAAAAAGCATCGACTAAATGGACTTCAAACATAAAATGACAATGTCATATTTATTAGTAGCTTCATCATGATTAACATAAGAAAGAAGTTGCTTCCATCTTTGGCTACATATAACCAAACCATGAAATCAGTTTTGATGAATACTATTTTTGGTTCCAGACAAGTAAATGCACGATCAAAAGGAACAAAATGCAATATTTTATCTTTTCAATCCCTGGAATACAACTTCAAATCAACACCCTGAAAATTTGATAAATGGTCTCTCAAAAGAATCTATCTCCTTATTTAGAATTAAGATGCCTAAGAAAAACAAATAACAGATCAATAATAAAAATCATGTGATCCAATAATAAAAGCTATCTCCTTATTTAGAATTAAAAATGGAATGACAATATCTAACTTGAGCAAAAATTAAGTAGATGAATTACAACATTGTTGAATGGAAAACAAAGCGGGTGAATAATAATTAGGTAGATTGTGCAATGTACAATCGATGGATTTGGTTTGTATCTTTCATGTAGTCTCTAGTCATATCGCCTGACCTATCCCCTTGAAAATTAAGGCATAAGCTTATTGGGGTACAAAGAGGATGGAAATCTTAGAACATGTTTATGTTGTATCTTTTTCCATTGAATGGGCAGATAAGGTGGGGATTCCTGTGTGCAAAGCACAATTTACCATCATCAAAATCTGGGAATATTGATGAAGGTATGTATGGGTTCAAGTGGAATTGGTGGAGTGTGTTGTAAAATGATTTGTACATCATGTTTTCTCAAATGAAATATTAATTTACTTTTTTCTTTATGATTTTGAATATGTGTTAATGGTATGGAATCTTTTCAAAATAGCAAGGAGGAAGTTAATGTTCTTGATGTTAGATGTACTCTTCAAACAACAAAATTGTCTACCACACCCTTATTTCTAAAGAGATTCCAAATTTAGACACAACAAATCAAAATTTAGCAACTTTAAAGGATTTCCAATGAAACAACAAGTTCAATTAGAAGTTTGGAATTTCACAAAATCTACTAGCACAAAGATGGAATATGCAAGTATGCAATGAGGTCCTTTGAAGATGATAATTTTGATTATCAAAGTGGACACAAAAATGTCAGTTTATCTAGTTTTGAATATCATTCCATAAATAAATTGAAACGTGAGATAGGTAATTCTAGTGTTCTCATGACAAAGACTGCATCAAATGCTTCATAAGTCACCGAAATGGGAATTAAATCCAAAAAGATGATGGGCATTACACCTAAATACTATACAAGAAAGGCAAAGGACCACCTCCACTAACATAATTTTATTTTTAGTCATCTAAAATACATTCTCCAATTCTATTTTCAGTCATCCAAAATATAATGAGATTAAAATATCCATCGAATTTCATCAACTTAAACAACTAGCAAAAATAAAAAATCACACAATTTAATGAAAATAAAAAATCAAAATAAGTAAAAATAAAAAACAAAATCAACACTCAAAGCATTTCCAAAAAAAACTCAATTTAACTAAAATAAAAATCAAAATAAGTAAAAATAAAAACAAAATAAACACCAGATATTAATAATATTTTTTTTGAGAAAATAAGAAAACAATGCCAAAAAATTAAATGGCTTGATATACAAATTTAAAGTGGTAAATATGCAAACAAATTCAGGATATTAAAGCTTTTACCATTATAAAAAAACAGAACCAATACTTCTATATGTATATATTACAAATTCATGCTATATTGAAGAACAGAAAAGTAAACCAAAAAGGCAAACATAAAAAATATGTTTTGACTTTAAGTCTATCATTATGTATTGAATCAACCTTGACAAAATTAAACTAAAGAAACCTATCGAATTTAATTCAATTTCATCTACTAGAGACTTTTTATAACTATGTGGTTCTACAAAACTACTCCACCACTCCTGTTCAGACTACTAATTGAAAATAATACTCTGCAAGCAAAAAGTTGAAGCGGTCTGCTCCAATTTTTTTGCAAATAATGAACTCTCACGGGCCTCTGTCAATACCCATTAGCAACAACCCACATGTTTCTTGTAGTCTACCCATTAGCAACCACCCACTTGTTCCTTTTAATCTACTCGCCACCTGTGATTTTCTGTCCACCGCTTCAATGCCCTATTTTTGCCTTCACCCATAAGCTACAAGAGGGTTTTAGTAGAATCAAATAAGAGGAAACCAACAGTTCTGTGAAGTGGTTTCAGCTAGGGCCTAATTTCCTATTTTCATGTGCAAGATCCACCACCGACAGTTCCTCAATCCCTCGTCTCTGCTTTTTAACTTTCTCCTGTGGCTTCCCAGAAATTATGTCACTGGGGTCAAGCCTTGATAGGTATCGCAGCAACACGCTTTCTCTTGGCATGGAAGAAAATAAATATGAACCTATTTCTCATGGTTTCACAGATGTATCACTCTGTCTTTCCAACATTCAACGACATTCTTCTGGTATTTTGTTGACTGCTCTTCATTTTGTTCCATTCTATTTTGTCAATATTTTTTCTATTAGCAGACACAGAGTGAAGGGCCGCATTTGCATTCAAAAGAGGGTTTCAATATGGGGACATATAAGTACATTGAGGAGATAAGGAGCTATGGAAGAAGAAGCAATCATATGTAATGATGTTTTTGCAGTGAGTGAGGTGCTGGGAATTTCGTCAGCTTCCTGTTATACTGAAGGTGACAAGGCCCAGCAAGCCTGATTAAGCTCGTGGGAATTTTGTCAGCTTCCTGTTATACTGAGGGTGACAAGGCCCAGTAGGCCTGATTAAGCTCGTTGGTAGATTACAAGGAACACGTGGGTTGTCGCTAATTGGTATTGACAGACGACTGCCCCTCGAAATTGGTATTGACAGACGACTAAGGGTCGAGGGGAACTGCCCCTCGAAATTGGTATTGACAGACGATGAAGGGTTGAGGGGAACTTCATGTTAAAAGAATGCCTTCATGTTAAGGTTATAAAGAGAAAGATCGTCCTTATACTACCAAGTAACATACTATACCATTTTTGTTAGGGTTTTCTTTGTTGTGTTAGTATATTTTCAATTTCTACTCTAAGACTAATGTTGGAATTTTCTTTATTAATTTTTTTTTTAGAATTTTAGAATTTCTATTTTCCTATTAGATAAGGTTATATTTAAAAATGTACCCTTCAAAAAGAAAATTTTGTTAAAAATTTAATAACAAAAATTTGTTTTTTTAAAGCAAACACAAATAAATATTATTACATAAATAAGTTAAATAGTTCTCAAATGTTATATATTTTATTCTTTTACACCATAATTCTCAAAAGTTTTTTTTTTTAAAGTTTTTTTTGAAGAATATTGTTATCACCTTAAAATTGCTCACTTGCAAAGTTTAAAGTAGTCTCAGTGAAAAACGCCATTATTGTCATACATAACCACTATTTTCAACTCCTTTCCACCACCACATGACCTCTAACTCATGGGAAACAACAAATTCAAACCCCTAATTTGATTAAAAAGTGTCAGTGCAGATATTACTTACTCCCAATAAGTGTGCTCGAACAACGTGGATAATACCCCCAAAAGCTGTGTTGCTCAGCCAAAAAAACCAATTTTGTCTGTTTCTGGGCCATATTTGCCAAAATGGAAAGTTAATTATATGTGGACTATATTAAAACCTAATTTATATTGTTAGCCTTGATTTGGTAATCTTTAATCACTATTTTGAAGACCATGTCAAGGGATTTTAGCCACTATTTTCCCTATAATCAAAGCATGTGAGGTATCTCCATACACACATTATTACAAGTAAGGTTATGCTATCAAAATCCCACCAGAACCTTGATGACCTCTTCCTCTTGATAATGTATTTCCTATCTAGGTACCTTTCTTATCAACCGAGGAGGGATTCATATACACACCAAGGAAGCCAATGGTCCATCCCAAGGAAGGGCGGGCTATGGAGCCCATTATCTTCATCAAGGTGCTATCTTGGTCTCATTCATTTGGTAATATAATTCTTTTTAAACTTCTTCTTCTTGTAAATGATTTTACTTCATTCTTTGATTTATATGCTTCATGAATAAGATATGTTTGAGAACGGTAAAGTTAGCTTAGGGTTAGGGTTTCTAGCTCTAAAATCCATTTATTGTTTGTGCTTAACACACAACCATTAAGTTGGTATATTTTGTACACCCTTGTCACAAATTGCACACAATGGATTGGAAACTCTACTCGGGAAAAAATCCATTTCTTCTTCCCTAGTTGTGGGTGTGTGCATTGTCCTCATCACCCCCTTCACTCATAGTGTAAATTGTGAAATTTTCTTTCTATTCCTTTTTGTTCTTTTTGCACATAAGTTATTTGGTTGGAGCCCTTCATTTTTGTCTCAGGAATAACTTGGCATCTTTCACTTTCAATTTAAGGGCCAACGTAGAAACTAACTCCATTTTCTACACTTACACACTTTTTTGGGTTTTTCTTTGCACTCATTCAACGTAGACACTGCCCCCTATTTTTTCATTGCTAACACATATTTTGGGGTACTTTTTTGTACTATCCCTAGAATCGATTTTTATCTCATTTCTAGTTTTGTCTTGGTTTGAACACTATTATTATAGGGTTCATTCGTACTTTTTGGGCACTGATATTATTTTTTAGTGCATTCTTTAAGAAATGATGTTGGTAGAGAAACCCCCTAGGGTTCTTAATAACTTCCACTTTTAAGATTTATTTTGCTGCATTGCATATTTATGTTGCAGTACACTTAGGAAAGAACCATAGCTTGCTTGAATAGCCCTTAAGGATTGCTTCATTTACAAAAGTTTTGGACAAAATCCTCCCTTGGTTCTTTAGTCCTTGTCCTAGAAGTTTGGGTTTTTGTGTGAGGTTTCGGTCTTTGCTTTTTCCAACTAGCTAAATACCTCTTTTCAACTTTCAGTGCTTTCATGTTTGTTATTAAAGTAGGTCTTTTATTTTAGATTTGAAATTCTTCCAAGTTAGATAAAATAATCTCCCTTTCTTCTTCGTATATAACTTGTTTATTTTTCTTTCCATTTTGAAGGTTCATGCTCATTTAGCTTTAGTCCTTAGCTAGGTTGAAGTAGGAGTGTATATTTTTTGGTCTGAATTGTTTCATGTTTCTTTCTCCTTTGAAAATTTATTAAGATAAATACAAAGTTTCCTTTACTTGAGTACTTGTTTTAGCTTTTATCTTGTATTTCAATTTTAAATCTATTTTATTGCAAATTCTTCTATTTCAAAGCATTTTCTTTTGAAGTTGATCACACCACTTGTGCACCCACTTCACACCTTAATCATATGCTTGGTTCATGACCCCAAGCTTAGCCTTAAAATAAACCACTTAACTTAACACACTAAATCCCCACTTGGGGTTTAAAAGAATCTTGTAGTTAAGTTAAGGTTGTGGGGATAGGCATCCAAACAATTTTCCACAACCATTTCACATTTAAAACATTTTGGTGGTATTTTAGGGAACATGAAATCCTTTCTATCAAATATGGTCAAGACCCATTTAGAAACATACATCCTCTTTAGAGTGGATAATGCCAAGGTTAGGACCAGAGGTTTGATTGGGATTCCTATCTCTTTCAATATAAAAGATCACATGACTATTTGATTTCTCTTGAAGGAAAAGGAAACTATTGCACATATACGTGAAGAGATATATCCATATGATAGGAATCATTGCACATGAGGTAACGTCCAATATATCCATATGATTCAGTGCATAATCTGAAGCATATTATGTTTCTGGTCTGAAGAATAATCTGATGAGAACAAGATAGTTGTTACATAAAGGATACAAAATCTACATGGAAGATAATCACTGTGTGATTATGGACATATAGCCAAGCAATCAACTTATTGCAAAAATCCAGATGACAAGTAATAGGGTGTTTCCATTGACATTAAAGCCAACCAAGAAGAAAAATACAACGCTAGCTTTTGGTAAAGCAAAAGATGTGCAGTTAGACACTGTATTTACAATAGAAAGTGTACGCAGTTCCAATGAAGAAAATAGTGCGCGCAATATCAAGAAATGAGAAAATGACGCACAAATGCACGCAACATTCCCATCTGAAGTACATGATGATTCCTGGCTATGGAATTTCAGATTTGGACATTTAAACTTTGGAGGTCTAAAGCTATTACACACAAAGAATATGGTAAAAGGTTTACCATTGATTGAAAAACCAGAAAGAATATGTGAAGGCTGCATATTTGGAAAGCAACACAGAGAATCATTTCCAGTTGGCAAGTCATGCAGAGCAAAATCTCCACTGGAAATTACACACTCAGACATTTGTGGACCAATGAAAATTCCATCTATAGAAGACAATGCTTGTTTTATGACATTTATTGATGATTTCTCAAGAAAAAGATGGATTTATTTCCTAAAGCATAAATATGATGCATTGGGTTGTTTTCAGCAGTTTAAATCACTTGTGGAACTGACAGAGGAGGAGAATACATCTCAAGAGAATTTCATAACTTTTGTAAAATTCATGGCATCTACAAGCAATTTACCGTGTGGTATACACCACAACAGAATGGTGTTGCAGAGAGAAAGAACATAACCATCATGGAGATGGTGCGTCGTATGTGGGCAACCAATTTTTTTCAAATGAGTATTGGGTTGAAGTAGTAGCAACTATAGTATACATCTTGAACAAATGTCCGACAAAGAGTGTGAAGAAGAACGTTCTGAATAGGTATGGTATCATGAGCATCAAGGAAACAACCCATAGTGACTCTTTCTTCAGTAGAAACAAAGTACGTCGCAATCACAACTATAAGCGCAACTTGTCAAGCAATTTGGATGAGAAGAATGTTAAAAGATTTGTTGCAGGAACAATAGGAACCAACAACGATATTTTGTGATAACAATTTAGCCATCATGTTATCAAATAATCACGTGTTTCACAAGAAAACTAAGCACATTGATACAAGGTATCACTTTATCAGAGAATTGGTGAATAACCAAGAGATCTGTTTAGAGTTTTGCAGGTCAAAAGAACAAGTCGTAGACATTTTCACAAAGGCTTTAGCAAGAGATACATTTCAACATCTGCACAGTAGTCTGGGAGTCTGCGTAGTAACAAATGAGTGACAGTAAAATGTAAATTCAAACAAACGTAAATTCAATTTTTGATGTAATTTTTTGTAATCCCACCTACTTATAATTAAGGGGGAGTGTTGGAGAAGTAATCGCAAGTCGGTGAGGTTTACGTCTCCGCCGATTTGTCAATCAGTCATTTTGTTAGTAGATTTGTCAGTAAGCAGAATTGTCAGTCGGCAGATTTGTCAGTAAGCAGAATTGTCAGTCGGCAGATTTGTCTGTCACTCTGCAAATACAAAGTCACACGTTTACGCAAGTTCAATTTTATCACTGGGCAAGCAGGGGAGTTAAATTAATGGAGTGGATCCTTATCTTTCTTGAGTCCAGTTGTCAATCAAATTAATTATAGTATTTAATGTTGAGTCAGTCTTATAAGTTAGAGTCTTTAGTTAATCGATATACAGATGCATAGAGGTTGTCAATCAAATTAATTATAGTATTTAATGTTGAGTCAGTCTTATAAGTTAGAGTCTTTAGTTAATCGATATACACATGCATAGAGGTTGAGAAGGAGGAGGAAAAACAACAACTGAGGAGTCAAACAAGAATTTTGAAAGCACAAGCTTGTAAAATCAGCAGAAGTGTTGGAGTTGAAATAGTGCACTGCCCTGAAGTTATTGATATCAAGTATTTTGTGTGTTTATAATTTCATGTGTATTTCTGAGTTTATGTACTAAGCATAGCACTGTGTTTGTTATGCATTCATAAATCATTCCATTAAGTGTTTT
>JASDQU010012216.1:244545-256046 GCA_032191745.1 Picea mariana
CTCTCTCTCTCTCAAAAACTTGTGTTATATTTAGGAATTTTCATTTTCATCCATTAAAGTTTATCATCTTGCATCTATTTAGCATAGTTTAATGTTATTTCTTTCAAGCAATCAATAGTTAATGGTTTACTAGTCTTTATTCTTTTATTTGGAATATTTTTCTCATTGGATCTTACTAGTTTAGGATTGATTTAATACTTTTGTTTTAAACTCATAAGCATCATTTCTTTTCTTAGCAACACCCCTCACACACACACAATCAATGATCCTTTTAAACCTTTCAATTATCTAGGGTTTATTCAGGATTATTCTAATACTATATCATTTACTCAAGTAAATGTTAGTAAAGTTTGAAATTTCTTGTACAATTCCTTGAAAGTTGACTTGGTTTATTTATTGTCTAATTTTACACACATGGTACTAAACCCTCAAACAAACTAGCTCATTGGATTTACTTGGTCCTTGGTTTTAAATTCATTTTCTTGATGCAAATATACGTTTATTTGAAGGGATTTAACTAAACCATTTCATATTTGATGCATGTATGTCTAGATATCACTTTCACAAAGAATAATTATATCGTTAACAATTAACCTCTATCTGGATAACATAAAACTAAAGTCACACATAGTAGCATTGTGCCTCACTGATAAAAACCCTAGTTCTAGAGATCCTCCAAATAATAGCTTTATGGGAAAAAAAATCACAAGGGAGGGGTACCCATAGATGTAATCCAATGCCTCGTGTCCAATGCAACCATAAATTCATCCATCTAAGACCCGGTTAGATTTGTAAGCCTATTTGCAACTCCCCTCCTCAAGATATTTAGGTACATGTTGACAATTCGGTCCATAACCGAACAACATAATTGAGTTCCATAATCTCCTACATGTTTGGATAAGGCCCATGCGACCATGCTACCCACAATCACTTACACTGTGCTCTTCAAAATAGACCCCTTGTTGAGAAATTGCATTGTGCCTCACTGAGAAAAACCCTAGTTATGGATATTCTCTAACAAATGGATTTCCATGCAATGGAATCATACAGGAGGGGTACCCCTAGATATAAAACGATGTCAAGAGTCCAATGAAACTTACAATTATTCAATTTGAGGCCTGGTTAGAGTCTTATGTCGAGTTGGAACTCGCCTCCTCAAGAAATTGTAGGACATGTTGACAAATTGGTATCAGGCTGTAAAATAAAAAATAAGTGGAATAACTGATTTTTGTAAGATCCCACATGTGTGTTTGGCTAAGGCCCATGAAACCATGCTAACCATAATCACTCGACACAGGGTTCTTGAAAATCAACCCCTTGTTTAGAAATTGCATTGTGCCTCATTGAGAAAAACCATAGTTCCCGAGATTCTCTAACAAATGGTTTTCCAAGAAACACAATCATAGAGGAGGGGTACCCCTAGTTGTAGCCTAATGTTAGGAGTCCAATGCAACAGACGGTTTTTCCTTCCGAGGCTCAGTTAGATTTTTATGGTGAGTTGCAACTCACCTCCTCAAGTCATTCAGGGACATGTTGACAATTTGTTCTGGGGGCATAAAATCCAAACAGAGTGACCTAAACGAGTACCATAAGCTCCCACATATATTTTTTCCCAAGGCTCACATGAACACACTACCCAAAATCACCTGACATAGTGTTATTCAAAATCAACCCCTTGTTCAAAAATTGTATTGTGCCTCACTGAGAAAAACTCTAGTTTCGAAGATCCTCCAGCAAACGGTTTTTCGGGAAATGGAATCACAGAGGAGGGGAACCCCTAGTTGTAACCTGCTATCAGGAGTTCAATGCAACCAATGGTTCATCCATCAGATGCTTAGTTAGAGTTTTATGGTGAGTTGCAACTCGCCTACTCAAGCCATTCAGGGACTTATTAACAATTTGGTCCAAGGGTATAAAATCCAAACCAAGTGGAATAATTGAGTTTCGTAAGATCCTGCACATGTGTTTGGTGAGGGACCATGTGACCACACTACCCAAAATTTCCCAACACAGTGTTCTTCAAAATAGATCCCTTGTTCAGAAATTGTATTGTGCCTCATTGAGAAAAATCTTAGTTCCGAAGATCCCCCAACAAATGGTTTTATGGGAAATGAAATCATAGAGGAGAGTAAACCTATCTATAACCCAATGTTAGAAGTCCAATGCAACTGAATTTTCATGCATCTGAGGCTCAGTTAGAGTTTTATGGTGAGTTGCAACTCATCTTCTCAAGCCATTCGGGGACATGTTGACAATTTGGTTTGGGGGCATAAAATCCAAACCAAGAGGCATAATTGAGTTCTATAAGCTATTTCATGTGTGTTTGTCCAAGGCACATGTGACCATGTTACCCACAATAGTCCAACACAATGTTCTTCAAAATACACCCCTTGTTCATAAATTTCACTTTGCCTCACTCAGTAAAACCCTAGTTTCAGAGATCTTTCAACAAACGATTTTTTGGGCAATGGAATCATAGTGGAGGGGTACCCCTAGCTGTAATTTGGTGCCCCAAGTCTAATGAAACTGATGATTCATCCATCCGATGCCCAATTAGTGTTTTATGGCGAGTTTCAACTTACATCCTCAAGCCATTCAGGGACATGTTGCCAATTTGGTTCAGGGGCATAATGTCCATCTTAAAAAAAAACAAACGAGTTGAATCCTATCCTTTCATGACAATAATCCCAACAAACAAACACCAAGAAAGAACCATATTGTATCAAAATATTTACTGAGTTGTGTGGAGGTTAAATGAGCGAATGGAAAATGCTTCTATGTGGATATTTGGAGATCTAACTTTTATTGCCATGCAAGAAACCTTGTTTCTTGCATAATTTGAAAATGCTAGCGTCACCCTATCTTTGACAAAGAAGAAGTAAAAATAAATCCACTTAAGAAAATATTTGATAAGTTAATAACTTGTAAGACTTCTTACATGATTTAATCATTTGCATTATCTCTACCTTTTTCATATGTGATATACTTGTTTCTTTTTGTTGATGTCTACTTGTTATTATGGCTACTCAATTTTTCCATGTAACATATTTGTTGCTTTTGTTGATGACTGTATGTTTTTATGGCCTTCATGTATTATATGAAGATGGTTGGATTGATGTTCATGATTATTTGCAATTTTTTTTAATCTTATACCAAAAAACCCCATGGCCTCCTCAAGCTTCAACACTAAGGAACTAGTTTTGATTAGGAAATGGAAAATCAATGATAGACATGGCAAGGAAATTCAATGAAAGACAAGGCAAGGAAAGGAAAGGCATGGAAAGGAAATGAAATTCAAGGCAAGGAAAGACTGGACATGGCAAGGAAAGGACATGGCAAGGCAAGTCATCGCAAGGAAAGGTCTAGGTATAGGTCTAGGTCTAGGCCATGATCATGGTATAGGTCTAGATCTGGTTCATGGTCTAGGTAATGGTCATGGTGCAGGTATAGGACTAGGTCTAATTCATTTTCAAGGTCATGGTCTAATTCTAAGTCAAGGTAAGGCATTCAAGGCAAGWCAATGAAAGGAAAGGAAATATAAAAGAAAGGAAAGGAAATAGAAAGGCAAGGAAAGACAATGTAATGCAAGGAAAATCAAGGCTAGACATGGCAAGGTAAGGACTAGGTCTAGGTCTAGGTCTAGAGCATGATCTAGACCATGACCTAGACCTATGCCTAGACCTAGACCTATACCTTGCCTAGACATATACCTATATCTAGACCTCGACCTAGACCTTACCTAGACCTATACCTAGACCTATACCTAGACCTTGCCTAGACCTAGACCTATACCTAGGCAAGGCAAGGCAAGGAAAGACATGACAAGGCAAGGAATTTGAAAGAAACAAGAGGCAAGGCAATGTAAGGAAAGACATTAAAAATCAAGGCAAGGCAAGGCAAGGCTAGACATGGAAAAAAAAGACATGGCAAGGCAAGGCATGGAAATATATGACAAGACTTAGGCCTGGACCAAATTAATGGATTAGGGGAAGAAAATTGATTATAGGAAGGATCAGAGGAAGAAAATTGATTGTGTGTGAGAGGGGTTTTGCTAAGATGATCAAATATAAGATACTTCAACATGTAACAAGTTTAAAACAACAATAGTAAATCAATACTAAATTAGTAAGATGTCGTGAGAAAAAGATGCCAAATGAAATAATAAAGAGCAGTAAACCATTAACTATTTATTTATTGAAATAAATATAATTAAACTATGCTAAATAGATGAAAGATGATAAGCCCTGTTGGATGAAAATGCAATTAATGCAACAAAGAAACACTAGCTACCAAAGAAAAAAATGATGTTATATAACTAGAATTAAAGATAAGATACTTCAACATGTAATAGGTTTATAACAATAGTATTAAGTCAATACTAAATTAGTAAGATGTCGTGAGAAAAAAGATGCCAAATGAAAGAATAAATACTAGTAAAACATTAAATATTGATTGCTTAAAAGAAATAGCATTAAACTATGCTAAGTAGATGCAAGATGATAAACACTAATGGATGAAAATGCAATGAATGTAGCAATAGTGATGTTAAATGATGATTCTAAGCTAAGATATAAGGCAAGGAAATGGTAAGACAAGACAAGGCAGGACATGGAAAGGAAAGGCATGACAAGGCAAGGTCTAGGTCTAGATCATGGTCTAGTTATAGTCAAGGCAAGACAAGGAAATGACAAGGAAAGGAAAGGCAAGGAAATGCAATGCAAATCAAGGCTAGGCATGGAAAGACATGACAAGGCATGACAAAACCTAGACCTAGACCTAGACCATGACCTAGACCATGAACTAGACCTAGACCTAGACCATGAACTAGACCTAGACCTAAACCTTTCCTAGAACTACACCTTGACCCAGAACTAGAACTAGACCTTTCCTAGACATAGACCTAGACCTAGATAAGGAAAGTAAATGAATGGCATGACAAGGAAATGCTAGACATGGCAATGCAAGGCATGGTAAGACATGGAAAGACCTAKACCTAGACCAAATTTCTGGATTAGAGGAAGAAAATTGATTATAGGAAGGATTATAGGAATCRAATTGATTGTGTATGAGGGGTGTTGCTAAAATAATCAATGATGTTAATTAGGAAAGATAAGTAAATTACTTGAACCAAAAAACTAGCTATCAAAGAAAAAGAAAGGATGCAATRAATCTAGAATGAAAGATAAGATACTTCAACATGTAACAAGTTTATAACAGCAGTAGTAAATCAATATTAAATAGGTAAGATGGCATGAGAAAAATATGCCAAATGAAAGAATAAAGAATAATAAACTCTTAACTATTGATTTATTGAAAGAAATAACATTAAATTATGTTAAATAGATGCAAGATGATAAACCCTAATGGCTGAAAATGCAATTAATGCAACAATAATGATGTTAGATGTTGATTCTAAGATAATATGCAAGGAAAGAAAATGGCAAGGCAAGGCAAGGAAAGGAAAGACATGGAAAGGCATGRCATGGCAAGGCAAGGAAAGGATAAACATGGCAAGACAAGGCATGGTAAGGAAAGGTCTAGGCCTAGGTCTAGGTATAGGTCATGGTCATGGTCATGGTCTAGGTCTAAGTCAAGGTAAGGTAAGGTGAGAGAAGGAAAATAAATTCAAGGAAAGACAATGCAAATCAAGGGAAGGTGAGGCAAGGCAAGAGATGGAAAGGCAAGGAATGGTAAGAAAAGGTATAGGTCTAGGTCATGGTCTTGGTCATGGTCTAGGTCTAGGTCATGGTTTAGGTCTAGGTCTAAGTCAAATAAAGGAAAGAAAAGGAAAGTTAAGGCAAGGCAAGAGATGGAAAGGCAAGGAATGACAAGGCAGGGAAAGGATAAACATGTCAAGGCAAGGCTAGAAATGGCAAGGAACGCCATGGTATGAAAATGTATAGGTCATGGTCTAGGTCTAAGTCAAGGAAATGAATGACAAGGCAAGGCAATGGAAGGTAAGGCAATGTAAAGACAAGGCAAGGAAAGGTCTACGTCTAGGTCTAAGTCTATGTTTAGGTATAAGTCATGTTCTATGTCTATGTATACATCTAAATCATGGTCTAGGTCTAGGTCTAGGCCAATTGGATTATATTTATAAATATATATGTGTTTTGTTGTTTTATTATGATTATCATGCTATGTCAATTTGATTATTGAATGTTGCATGTTTTTTGTGTGCATACTGTGTGCATTCATGTTTTTATAAAATGTTATAGATGCATGGGTAAATCATCATCTTGTTTGTTGTAATTTTCATGGGCCTGTTTCCCCTTGGTTTTATTTTATATGTATGGGGTATTTTTAAATTTGTATTTAGTAGGATAAGTTGTTTTTGTAGTGACAAGACTCATTTTGGTGGGTGCGTATGTTACACTTGGCTAATATCCCATGCCGTACAACTTCAACATCCATGAGTTGTTGAAAATGAGGTTCAAACAGGGAGCCCTCATCCATGGAACTATATAGCAAAGTAATAGTTTCCTCGACCTCCTTTAGCTTATGCATAGATCTCTCCAAGAAAGATTTGAGCCATTTCTTGGAGACCTTTTGAATCCTGGATGGTTTTGCACAAATTGAGCCATATAGGAAGTATCAGAGGCAAAAAATAGGTACACCCAATTCACGAAAACCAGAGAATGAAAATATTCCTCCTCCAACTAGATGGGGTTAAATTTTAGTGGCGCAGGAGGTATCCTCAAATACAAAGAAAGAATAATAGGCCTATGGTCATACAAACCTTATTAAAAAATCCATGTCTTACAGAGTAGATGACCTCCCAATAAAGATTCTGAAACCGTAAATCTATCAAGATGTTTGGCTATTGCCTCTGCATTGGTTCAAAAATTCCTCCAGGAAGGAACCAATTTGATAAGCTTCATATCTACTAAGTGATATTTCTCAAGGAAAGATAAGAAATAACCCCGAGTACCTTGCCTCAGGTTGGCCCCCAAAATTCTCTAAGGGAGGTCRAGAAATTTAGATCACTGCCTACCACCATATTAGGATTATTGAAGAAGCTCAAATCTGGCAAGTTTTCCAAGAAGGGGATTTTGTCGAAGTACGGGTCGTAAATATTTACCACAATAAATCTGAAAATTGTATCCTTGACCTCCAAATTAACAATAATGGTTGAGGGAAYAGACGAGGAAGAAAAGGATTTGCAATTTGGGATCCACCCTATTAGTAATCCTCCAAACTTACCTAAAGCATCAATTGCATAGAAGGACCAACCATTTAGCCAAGGATCCACAACTACTCTAGGTTTTGAACCTTCACACATGGTTTATTGAATTAGAAAAAATATCAGGCTTGTGGCTCAGAATGAGCCTTTTGAGGTCTATCTTTTTTTGGGGCACCCCCAACCCCTCGCGTATTGAAGGATAGAATTATCATGATGGAGGTTTCTTGGGGTCTTTCCCTTCTCTAAGGGCCCTTGAGATGGTTTCTTGTTTCCCTTTTTGAATGTCTCGAATAGCTCATTGTGAATTACTCTCAACAAGGTTAGGTTGTAGAGGGTTGGGGGTTAAGCCCTCGAAAGAGGAGGAGTATTCCTTCCCTCGAGGGAGAGACCTCAAAGCGTATTCCTCTTTTAGAAGAGGGGGTACAACTTCAATCATAGCAAGAGGGGGGGGGGCTCTGGAGGGGCCACTTCATTATATTTTTCATCAATTTCTGTAGAATGACAATTGGGGCTAACTTCAGGGAGGGGGTAGAGGGGGGATTACCAAAAATCCCAAAGTCAGGAGCTAGCTCAAGGAGATAAGCAAGGAAAGGGACTGAGAAAAAATGAGGGGAAAAATCTTCAACAGAGGAAAGAAAAACATGAAGGAAATCATAAGGCTTACTATTCGAGGTGACATGCTAGTCCTATATGTCTTTTGCATAAGCTGGGCAGTCTTATTCCACAACATGGATCACCACCTCTGCATCCACCTTTGACATAAGTTGACAACCACCTTCCTGCGAACTCCTAGATTTTCTAACCCATTTCCTTTCCAGAATACCCTAATTGGCGGATCCCTTTTACACTAGTTTTAAATATGACCCACCATGTGACAGGGAAAACAATCTGTAGAATGACAATTGGGGCTAACTTCAGGGAGGGGGTAGAGGGGGGGATTACCAAAAATCCCAAAGTCAGGAGCTAGCTCAAGGAGATAAGCAAGGAAAGGGACTGAGAAAAAATGAGGGGAAAAATCTTCAACAGAGGAAAGAAAAACATGAAGGAAATCATAAGGCTTACTATTCGAGGTGACATGCTAGTCCTATATGTCTTTTGCATAAGCTGGGCAGTCTTATTCCACAACATGGATCACCACCTCTGCATCCACCTTTGACATAAGTTGACAACCACCTTCCTGCGAACTCCTAGATTTTCTAACCCATTTCCTTTCCAGAATACCCTAATTGGCGGATCCCTTTTACACTAGTTTTAAATATGACCCACCATGTGACAGGGAAAACAATGAAAAGATAATTGCCAATAGTCGATTTTTTGATGCCATATTTTCTCGCCGAAGACTAGATCCACCTTACTCACCAAGCCATCCCTTAGGTCAACCTCCACATGTATCCAAGCCCACCTCATATCCACCTTATGTTCCCAATTGGGCTCCAGGCTTGAAAAAACCCATATCTTATTCCCAATAGCTTCCAAGGCCTTCAACATCCAAAAAACTAACGAAAGACCAGGTAATATGGCCCAAACCTTTGTTACTGCTCCATGTTCTCTAGCAGGATCAAACCCAAGGTCCCAATTTCATAACAACAAACTAGAAGGACACCAGTTCCAGTTCTTCTACAAGCTTTTGTCACAGTATTCAGACGAGTGGAATATAAACACCAACCAACCTTTGATAAGAACATGGAAAACTAGAAAGTAACCCAACAATAACCTCTAATTATGGTCGATCCAATTTGACAGAACACCCTCTTTCGGTGCTTTTCCACTAAACTTACACACCAAGGTCGTTCCATAGAACTTCCCCATGTCCGCAACTTCCATGTCCCTTCCCAACCAATGATCAAATTTGAAGGGTAGGTCCTAATTTCAGTGAGAAGGGAATATAATTATGCAACCCGTCCATGATGAAAAGTTTCCCCAAAAAATTACATTTCAATTGAAAAACAATAAATTAAGTATACACTTCATAAAAAATACGCTAAAGAAAATATTACATTTCTAATCAAATTTATTTCTAGCAGAGAAATATTACAAAGTTTAAATATGCTAGATAAATTAAGTGACGTTGCATATAATCCTAAAAAATTGAATATAAATAGGGCAACAAATGGAGTTGTTAAAATGAAGAATTTTGGAGGAATTTTTTTTCTCTAAATTTAACAACACCTCTAGAAACTCAAAATTAATCCATTTTAAATGCACAAATTTCCATGCAAAATGTATATCAAAATTTATTATTAAAAAAATTATTATATTGGTCTGGATTGAATAGAACATGAGAAAAATGTAGCCGTCACTTTTCTCTGATTAAAAAAAAAAACATATTCATGGCAACAAAACTCAAGAAATTCCAAAGTAGGGAAAATGCTTATACAAATATTAAATTTACGAGTTAAAAAAGAATATTTAAAATTTAAGAAAAAAAAATCATCATTTAAACTAAAAATAAACATATCACACATATTCCTAATAACATATTGTTAATATAAAGCAGATCACACTTGTCCAAGAACATTGGACTCTTGTTAGGGTTCTCAACAAGCAAACAATAGTTTCAAATCAATTTAAGAATTCTAAAAGCCTTTAGAATATAAGCAAAGCTTACAAAAGGAAAAAACCATGGTAGCGGAAGATGTATACTAAAATCATATATTTCATACTTAGAGTGCAATTACAAAAAAATAGAACTAGATACTTCATTTTTATACAGTCATCAAAAACCATATAGATCCACATCAAAAACCAAGACAATGAAATTAATGCTACAAAAGATATGTCTCCTTTATCTTGGGCTTGGATGAGGCAGGGGTAAAAGTGTTATGGGGCATTCTCAAAATATTTGCAAAGCATTATCCCACTAATGTAATTTCTCTTGGCTATGGATAAAGAGAGCTATGAGGCATTTTCTCTTGGATCTTTACTTTCCAATGATGTCCTCATGTCACTTGAGCAACTCAAGATCCAAACAAAGAAAATCAACCAAACAAAGTAGGATTGTTTACAAGATGGAAAATCAAAATGATTTGATTGAAGGTTTTCTTGTAAAAATTGATGAATAAAAAAGGATTGAAGGTTCATGCTATGATAGGTTCAATTTTGATCCATGCTCCTCAAGGCACTTCTCAACCACAATAGCACTCCATCGACACTTTCTAACCCAAGGAATTGTGGAAGTCCATTCATGATAGGAAAAAAATTTCTCATCATCACACATGAGACACCCACAATTAGTATATTGGCTTTAGTACTTCTCTCCCCTCATTCCCACTGCACTTCTCACCCATACACCACCCTCCTGGCACTTTCAGCGCCTCTTCATTTTATATATTCTTTGGTACTTCTCTTCCCTCATTCCCACTACACTTCTCAACCACAACACTACCCTCTCATCTTCATATTTTGAGATGGGTGAGAGAATCATTGTGGAAAAGAAGGAATATATTGGAGGGACATTAGGTAATGTAATAGAAGGCACAATTGGAAGCTCAAAAGACCTAAATTGTAAAACACGAGAATTAATTATAATGTCAGCTCTCTCTTTACCATGAGGACGAGCTCATCCACTAAAAAATAGAGTTCTGGATGACCTATTCTCATGGTGACACTACTACATATGGGCGGATTATTCCACGAAAATTTTCCACGCTTCCACTAGTTTCATATTTTTTTTAAACATGGTGGGATTTTCGTCGCTATTGCCACGAACGTTCATCGCAATATCGACGAAAATCTTAATTTAACCTAGTCGGGATTTTCGTCGCTATAGCGACAAACTTTCGTGGCAATAGCGACAAAAATTTTGTCTATCTCATTGGTCGGTGTTAATGGCTAGTTGACTATTTTATGTATATATACGTGACTTTAAGAGACTTTGCGACACAATTGCTATAGTTGTAACACTGTTCTTGGCTTTTGTTTGAGCTGTTTATTTTTTCCGTCACCCACCAGTTGAACAAATCCAATTCTCGATCTACATAGCTTAGATTTTGAACTTGCAAGGTTAGTATGTTATTTTTTATTGACGTACTCATTTAACTTGTAATTTTTTTTTCAAATGTCCAAATTGCATTTAGCTTATTTTTTCCTTGATAATATATTTATATAATATGTGTAGTTATACCATATTTCATGTCTTTGGTTTTTGGATATAGTTGGTATATTCTATGGAAAAGGGTATGTGGATTCCATAATATTCTAGGTTTATGGAATCCACACACCCTTTTCCCTTCAATTGTAGCTATAATCTCTCTCTCTCTTTTCATTGATAATGATATGGAATTGCTCTTGAAACTCAACCCTAATCGGTGAAATGATA
>JASDQU010012217.1:0-18620 GCA_032191745.1 Picea mariana
TACATCAAATGGTATTTTCCACTCCCCAAGGACTCCCTCCTTCCCACGGTGTTCATGATCATTCCATTCCCCTTGTACCCATAAGCCTCCCAATATCCGTCCATATCGCCACCCCTTTTCACAAAAAAATAAAATTGAGAAAATGGTCCAGGAACTCCTTAATGCAGGCGCTATCCGCCCTAGTACGAGCCCTTACTCTTCTCATGTAGTCATGGTTCTAAAGAAAGAAGGTCCTTGGAGAATGTGTCCTGACTTTCGTGCCCTAAACAAACTGATCATTAAAGACAAATTTCCCATTCCTGTCATTGATGACCTCCTGGATGAATTGAGTGGTGCCCAATTCTTTACTAAACTTGATCTTCACTCAGGCTATCACTAGATACGTATGAAAGAGGAAAACATTCCCAAGACAACCTTTCGAACTCATGAGGGCCACTATGAGTTTTTGGTCATGCCCTTTGGCTTGTGTAATGCCCCCTCCACCTTCCAAAGCCTCATGAATCATGTCTTCCGTCCCTTTCTCTGTAATTTTGTCTTAGTTTTCTTTGATGATATCCTCATCTATAGAAAAACCTAAAAAGACCATCTTACTCTTGTGGATCGAGTTCTCCATCTACTCTCTCAGCACCAACTTTTCTTGAAACAGTCTAAATGTGCTTTTGGTGCCTTAGAAGTAGAATACTTGGGTCATCTGGTTGGCAAGGATGGCGTCAGGGTGGATTCAAAAAAGATTGAAGCTATGCAAGACTAGCTACACCCAAAGACTCTCAAAAGCTTGCATGGATTTCTGGGCTTAACAAGGTATTATCGCAAGTTTGTTAATAATTATGGAAAGATTGCAGCACCTCTCACTGCTCTCCTCAAAAAGAAATCTTTCACTTGGACTCCAGCTGCGGCTCAAGCTTTTCAAACCTTGAAGATGACCATGTGCACCACTCCAGTTCTGGCCCTTCCTGATTTCACAAACACCTTTGTGTTGGAATGTGATGCCTCGAGGAAAGGAATCGGGACTGTCCTTATGCAAGAGGGTCAACCTTTGGCCTTCACCAGCAAGCAACTATCTGAAAGGAATCTAGGCAAACCCATTTATGAAAAGGAAATGTTGGCTATTTTGCATGCCATTGATCTATGGCGCCCTTATCTCTTGGGGAAACGTTTCTAAATTAAGACAGACCATCAAAGCCTCAAGTACTTTCTGGAACAACGAATTTCCTCCCTGGAGCAACAAAAATGGGTGAATAAGATCTTTGGATATGATTATGAGATCATTTACAAGAAGAGAAAAGACAATGTGGTGGCAGATGCACTATCCTGAAAATATGAAGAAGAATGATCCCTTTTTTCTCTTTCCTTCATTATACCAGATTGGCTCCAAGTTGTGTGCCAGGAATGGCTACAAGATCCCAAAAGTTCGCATCTGATCTAGGAATTGCATACCAATCCTCCAGCTCCCCTAGGGTACTCTTAGCTCCAGGATGACCTTAGATACAAAGGCCATTTGTATTTAAGAAAACAATCAAAGCTTAAATCCATAGTACTTTCTGAGCTTCATGCTACACCCAAAGCAGGGCACTCTGAGTTCACCAAAACCTATGACAGGGTCAAACGTTCTTTTTTCTAGGATGGTATGAAATGGGACATTCGTAATTTTGTCACTAAATGTGAGGTGTGTCAGTGCAACAAGGGAGAAACAGTCAAATCTTCGGGCACACTACAACCGCTTCTGATTCCACCTGCTATTTGGAAGGATATCTCTAAGGACTTTATTACCGGCTTACCCAAATCGGGTTATTGAACACTCTAAAGAAGGCATACCAGAGTTATTGAATACTTTGAGGGCTTTGCAAGGAGTGCATTGAGCAGGCACAAGGAATGCGCGGGTACTATACTTTGATTTCTTGGAGAAAGGTTCCCAAGTGGGCACACCAGAAGGTAAATCTCATGAGGAGCAGTGCAATTTTGAATAGAGAGCATAAGGATTACACAAGTGAAATTTTAGAGTTCAAGTTTCAGGAGGTGAATCCATGAAAGGAGTGCACAAAGCCAACACACTACTAAAGTGTTGTTCAAGATTAGGAGATAGAGTGTGAGTGCCAGGAGGGAATGAGGAGTTGTTGAGAAGACCAAAGGGATTGAACCCTTTACAGTTCGAGATTTTACAAGCTCATGAGAGATATAGAAAGTACGTGCAGAGACCCTACAAGGTGTGTATAGGTCAAGGACCTTCAAGGTTAATATTGTTTAAGAGGCGCAAAGAGTGCACGGGTGATCTTCAAAGGTCTCAAGTGCAGAAGTCCCTGCAAGGCATGTAGAGGTCGATACCCCTTGAAGTTTCAGATCATTTCAATCTCAGGAGGTGTAGTGTTTCAAAGAGCGCAAGCAAAGTCCAAATAGTAGACCTCACAGAAAAGATTTCAAAGGTCAATCCTTTCAAATATTATTAAAAATTTCATTTATTAAAAAGGAGCAGCAACCACGGAGAACGAGAAGCTACAACAGTCATTACATCTGTTGTCAGAAGTGATCTAGACCATCAAATCAGAGTCCAGATAGAAGGAGGAGTGTGTGTTAGCACTAAGAGTCACCCTCAGACTGCTAGAGGATAAGCCTAGTACCCATTTCATTTAAATGATTAAAACAAGTAATACTTGGTGGATCAACAAGAAAATAGTAAAAGGGAGGGCGTCAGACTGCTTGCAAATACATTTTATTGGGCATGAAGTCATAACATTTTACAGATCATGGGAAATCAGGCTGCCTACCAGAAAAAAGGCCTATGCAAAGATGGATAGAAGAATAGAAGGTAAAAAAAAAGAATATCCACATAACATCGATCCTTTCTGTAATACAGATTAAAGAGTTCTTGAACAATAATCTATGATTAACAAGCAATTACCACAAATCCTTTGCAACTCATGAATCCATTAACCAAAGAAAGATTTTGATCTTCAAAATATGTAAATATTACTCAATAAAAATGATAAGAAAGAATGGAAAAAAGAGAAAAACAATTTGGTATCACAACTTTCATGAATCTCTAATGGCCTAAAATGCCTATAGCACATGCACTCAAGCTTACAAATGAGCAACTCAATTGTTCCTCTAGCTCTCTCCTCTCTTTGATCATGAATCCAACCCTTTTCTCATCAAACATCATTTCATTTATGGTGATAAATCTTTATATAACCCAAGGAGGTTGAAACCAAGGAGTTACATAGGATCCTCCTCCATTTAGTAGTCTTGTTACAAAAGATTAGAAACAAAATCCTAACAAAATCGTATTTTTCATGATCTTTCCTATTGTGATAAATGCCTCTTGAAACAGGTCATCCTGATTGATTTGGAGATGGAACATATGTCCCTCATATCAAAATAACTCCTAGGATACCATTCGAACCTTCCTTCATAGCTAGCATCCTTCCCATAGCTTGAATTGGTCAGATTGTTAAAGTTCGCAACATCTGTGACAACATGCGCTGTGAATTTTCCTGTAGGTGATGTTTTTAGTGTTTCTCAAAAAATATGAACTAGGTCGAGATGATTTTTTGTCAGCAAGTCAAAAACATCATGTTCTTCCTCCACACAAAATTTCATAGGAACCTAGATGGGAATTCAAAATTTATGAGAAAAAACGTCCTCTGATATGTGTTAATTTCTTAAAAACTGTCAAAAATACTAGTTCGCAGCGCCGATGCTGTGAACTTTCTTGTAGCAGCCTATTTTATTTTTTCAAATATTCAACGCCTCAAAAATTATGTCAAGAGTCCATACATGCTGCAAAAATCCATTATCTTGATATATAATCATTTAAGGATGAATTTGAAAGGATGCAAAAGATGAAAGTTTCAGCAGTCCTAGAATAGAGTGTTTGCAGCATAGTTCGCAAGGCCAACATTAAAACCAGAAAAAACCCCTTTCTCAACCCTCAAACATGATTAACACTCTCATGGAGTACTAGGTGGATCTAGGCTTGATGCTGACATCTTTGAATTAGCACAAAGGTGTCTGGAAATTGTCCAACCTCCAACTCTCTCCTTTAGGCAGTTCATAATGAAGTTCATAGCACCTGTCACCAGTTTGCAATTCCTAATTCAAACAATATTTGCATGCTTTGAGGGAACTGTTAGGATTTCCAAAGACCCAATCCCTAAAAATTTGTTAAAAATAGGCTATGAAAACAATGAAATCCCTTAGCATGACAAAAAGGTAATTATGGAAATGAATGAATGGAGCACTTGAGTACATTGTGAGCTATTCTAGTGAGTTGGAAGCACATAAAATAGTATTTAAATTTACATTTAAACAAATGGATGATGACAAAGAGAACCATTTATACAACTCATAGGTGACATGTCATGGTAATAATGTAAGGATCAAAGGTGTGACTCAAAAACAAAACCCAAAGTGGTTCTTTTTTACCCCTACAATTCTATGTGCTAACATCTGTCTCCATAGGGGATGGCATGCTCCTTGTCAGCTTCCAAGAGCATGCAGTTCCAATGCCTTATCCATCCCATGTCTACAATATGTACTCTTTCTATACCTTGAGAGAACCTCTAATCATTTATTGAAAACTGAAAAACACTCACTGCAAAAAAAATGTTTGCATAGCAAGCTTATTTATATACATTCCTACACTAATCTATGCAGTTGATATTCTTTTCTTAATTGAAGTCATACTTCCAATGCAACCATGTGAGTATTGAATGGATGAAAATAACTCCTTCCATGCAACTGTTCAAAATAATTTTCAAGTGATATGAAGCTTGCATCTAGAGGTTAGTAAGCTATGGATACTTACAACTATGATATGAAATCATACCAACCACTAGATCATTAGAATCCTTTGAAAAATATAACTCTATGTAAAAATCCACAGAATCATGAAAGTTATGAATAGACATTTCTAATGGGTTAATAAAACCATCGTGCTCCTCTGTGAAGTTTAATTCATCAATAAAATGATGGTCCTCATATACTTTACAACTACTCATATGTTGTTTGATGTTTGTTGTAAGTGAAGGTATAGAAATGATAGACATTTCCTCGTCGATCCTTGGAGTTTTATGCTCATCAATATGTGATAAAGAGAATTCTAGCTGCTGCTGCAATTCTTCCTTATCTCCTGCACTGTATTCCCATGTCTCAGATTCAAAAATTTCACAGGCTGATATATTGATCTACTCATTATCAATCGAATGCTCAAAAGAAACAATTTGGTTTTCATGACAACTTAAAACAGTAGATACATTTGATACAATTTCAAAAGTATCTACATTTTGGCTATCACTTTGAAGATCATCAACCTCTTGATCATAATGAAAATTGTCTTCTACTACAACATACTCTTTATGACTATTTGATCCTTTACTCAACAAATCAAATTCATAACAACATTCTTCATAAAGGAAATCAGCTGCAAATTTCTCTTTGAAAAATAAAGGAAATGCAGCATGAAAATGTCTTAGTGAAGTAATACAAGCAACTGTGAGTGATCTACACCAATCATGAGATGCTCCATCTAAAGAGTATGTAAACGATTTGATGAGGACATCTTCATGTATAACTTTCAATTTAAGTATAAACTCGTGAAAATATAGTAAAAATTCAACTGGCATTTCCCAATTTTCCCCTCTAAACCTAGGAAGGAAACCTTCCCATTCATCTCTACAAGGCACTGGATTTGGAAAACTGACTATCTTCGAAAAATCACATAAATCATACCTTTGAGCTAGGATCTTGTCCATTTCAAAACAGTGCAGTCTCCAATAGATATATGAATAGTGGAGTCTCCATGGTGAAATATAATCAGTCTAAAAGTGTCTAGCTTCATTTCACCATCCAAAGATAGATCTAATCATCATAGTTCACCCAGGGAAGGTGTCTTCATTGTCGTCCCCTGCCCAGTACCCATTTGATTTAAATGATTAAAAAAAGTAATACTTAGTGGATCAACAAGAAAAGAGTAAAAGGGAGGGTATCAAACTTCTTTCAAATACATTCTATTGGGCCTGGAGTCATAACATTTTTCATATCACAAGAAATCATGTTGCCTACCAGACAAAAGGATTATGCAAAGATGGATAGAATAATAGAAGGTAAAAAAAAGGAAGAATATCCACATAACAGAGATCATTTTTGTAATATAGATTAAAGAGTGCTTGAACAATAATCTATGATTAACAAGAAATTACCAAAAATCCTTTAAATCTCATGAATCCATTAACCAAAGGTAGATTTTGATTTTCAAAATATGTAAATATTACTCAAGAAAGAGGATAAGAAAGAATGGACACAAGAGAAAAACAGTCTGGTATCACAACTTTTATGAATCTCTAATGGCATAAAATGCCTACAACACATGCCCTCAGGCATACAAATTGTTAGCGCTTTGTAAACTTCGTTCAACTGAGAAAACGAATGACAGAGACAACCTACAAACCAAATTTGAGGCCCGAAACTAACCTTTCGAACCTGGAGAGGGCTCTCTATGGAGACTTCATATCTATACAGGATATGGATTTAAGCTATCGGCTAGATTTAACACCTTTAAACAATATTTTATGGTTCTATTCGCGAAAGAAAGCAAGACCTTGGGCTATGGAGTCAATTTAAGAAAACAATAGAAACAAATGACTTATTCACTGAACTCTAGAGCATAAAGGCTAAATGAGCAACAGTCTTCAGTTAAAAATCATTGTGTGTGGTGAGATAAAAACACATGAAGCAACTCGGAGCACTGTTGGGGATGAATTCAGAGTTCTCTTAGAAGAAACACAGTTTGTCTAAATGGCACGAATCTAGAGCATAGCGCAGTGAATTCTATATTCAAAATCACGTTCCGACTTAGACAGAAAATACATATGTGAATATAAAGAACACGGGAAAGAACATACGCAAAGAGAGGATACAATACATCAAACTGTCATCGTTAGAATCTTTTCATGAAATATTCAGGACCTTTGCATTAAGTTTCAATCGTATCAAAAATACATTCAATAGTCACTTTCTACACTATTTTTCCAACCAACCTGGCTTACATTGAAAAAATAGAATATACAGACAAGGGTGTGTCGCTCAAGCTACCCCGCGATCTAACTACTATCCCTAGAAAATAGGCTCTGACTACTCTCTGTCAGATGACTCTTCGTATGACACTTTACTAAAAATAGAGAATGACTGTACTTGGTTGCATCATGGCCACTCGTCTTTTCCACGACAATTCAGTCATCAGCAAGCTCTCATCGTTAGAGAGTGACGTGTGGATGTTTTCCTTTGATAGGGTATCTAGAAAATCAATTTCTCTGTCAGACTCCTGCCCCCATTGTAACGACCTTGATTTATGTCACGCAATTTTTTGTTGGTGCGCTCATGTGGCAGGTGACTATAGACCATTGAAGGTGCCTCCAAAATGATGACCCCGGCTAGGGAACAATGAATTTATTCAAACGGTCGCACATCTAACGTACACCTGTCCTTTGAAACAGATGATATTCTATTGTTGCACATCATATGTTTTATGTGCGGGTATCTATTCAAGTCCCTACCTCCCGGTAGGAAACAGGATGTGGGGAAACAAAAATACGCATCATGTCTGAGAAGACAAAAAACGAAGTCAGTTAATCATGCTTCCGGTCTTGTTTGTAGTTTTGATACCCAAAGCATTCTCCTTAGAGACCAGTTGCACCTTTTCAGGTTCATCACTTGCCTTTGTAGAACTGTGTTCCCTTTCATCTTCTTTTGCGTGCTGGCAAGAGCCGCGCAGACTTTCTCCATGGTCGGTTCACATTCCTTGAAGTGTTTCCCATTCCTTTCTTCTGAACTCCTTTGCGCTTCATGAAGTTGTATGATTGTATCTTGTTCTTTCTTGATCTATCTCTTAAGCCACACCATGTTTCCATCACGGCCTTGTGATGTTGATGCTTCGAGGGTCTTCACTACTAGTTTTTGTCTCAACTATTTGTTTTCCTAGTAAATCTTAGCAATAGCGAGTTGCGCTCGATTCAGCTACTATGACGGCTCACAAACATATGTTCTTCTTTGTCTGTCCTCCTCCTTTTGCCCCAACTTTCTCGACGTATACCTTGGACAGGTTCCAGTCGAATGGCACGCATGAGTAACTCTTCAGTGACTGACTTTACAAATGACTCACTCAGGACTTGGGTCTCCCCGAATTCCTTGTTCTTCCTTGGCCTTCCCCTTCTCTATGGTATTGGTTGTTGGGGGGACAGGGCTTCCAACATATTTCCTTCCTCCGCATCCTTTCCTGCTTTGGCCTCAGCGCAGTGTGATGCTACCCTTTCCGTGGGTAGAGGGAAATATCCTTTTGGATCCTTGGGGATGTCCATTGTAAGTATAAATGAGTCCTAGTTGTTTCCCAATTTCCTTAACTCCTCAACTACCAACAATATAATTAGCGATACATGGGATAGTTTCCTCTTCAGCTGATCTTCTTCATCTCGGGTGTTGTCTGCCATTTATCAGAGGCCTTGGTGCAAGAAGAAGGGTCGATTTAATGGTCTCCTTCCTATGAAATGCATCAACAATCTAATGTGATGTAAATGTATTATGTCAAACCTTCCCTCACATGTGAAATATTTCCTAATTACTCCCAGGAGTTTCTGAAAGGGCTCTTGCAAATATCTACTCGGAATGCCCATTTCGACTTTCCCACTTAAACAGTCTCATTTGATGAAGTCTTTGTAGCATTGTGGGTCCAAAGGAATGCCTTTAAACCACCTTTAATCACATGGATGGATCTATGTTGTGACCGACATAGTTTCCTCTCTCACCCGGAAAACAACACCTGCAATTACCGTGCGGAACCATTCGAACTTGAGTGTGAACTGTCTCGCTAGTACTACATTGAATCCTTGGATTTTCCTACAAAATTCCATGCATCTGACCTATTCAAAAGATGCTCTGACTTCTAGATATTCATTAACCAATGTCAATCTTTGAGGCTCAAGCCCAACATTCCTGCCACTTTGTGCACCCTTGCTTATGTTCTGGGATGTTTTCATGGTGCAATGCATATTTGTTTTGTGCATGGTGGGCTTGGCATGGGCCAAAGGCAGTAATATCAATTGACATAGGATCATAGGAAGAATTACAGGAAATGCATAAACTCGGTTGGTGAACATAATACATGCAGAGTGATCAGAATTTATAATCGGGCAGGAAAGAGATGAAATCGTGCCAGGGGACATCAAATCCATGGTGAATAGAGGTTTCAAAGCAAGGTGAATATTTTTGCAGTACATCCACGCGATGGGTACACTTTGAAGTGTTCAAAGAACAACTGATAAGATTTGCAGAGCATATGTGATACAAGCACCATGATTTTTCATTATTTCTGACTTCATAATAAGCTGATGATGGCCACTTCGTCTGTCGACGCAAATTCTATTTAAGAACTTGCCTTGACCTTAGGAACGTAAAACCTTCTCTTCTTATGGGACCTGACTCTTTGGGAAAATACCTTTACCCCTTACACATGTTTTGGTTCTAACATCCCTTCCTGACTCCAAGGTCCAACCGACCACTAGTTGACTTCGACCCATTTATTTTTTGGTCGCTGACCTGACACGCTTTGACACATGGACTCTGAATCGACTAATACTGACCCTAAATGAAAAAATGGTGACGCTAAGAGCTGGCTCCAACAGGGATGCTATCCTCCTAGTGAGGTGGCAAAGAGAAATAGACCAGGTGCCTAACCATTGGGCCTTATTCCACTTCTAGAATCTAGAACAACAGGAAACAAAAAACGCAACCTAAACCTTTTTGACACAATTTTGACTAGAGTCAGCATAAACTCAGGGCCTTCACTCCAAGCTTCATTTTTTTGCTGACAAACTAACTCGAAATGCCTTCTTTGAAAAATAAAAATAAAATGACTATTTACAATGACATGAGACTTAAATGGAATTTACTGCACCAGATAGTGTTTGAGGAACCTGTCGTTTACAAGACCCCAACCAGCGGACTCTCCATTAAGTTCTTCTAACATATATGTGTTGTTTCCATGATACACGTAAATTCTGAAAGGGCCCATCCAAAGATGAATGAATTTTCCACACTTTCCCTTATCTTAGTTTCTCACATCCCACATTAGCACTAGATCCTCCACCTGAAATTCCTCCTGCTTAGAGTGCTTGTCAAAACATTTCTTCATCCTGTCTTGAAGAAGTTGTGATCGGTTATAGACCTTATCCCTCATATCATGTGCATGAATCAACTGATTTATCCTTCTCTGCATGTCATATGGCTCATCCTCTTGCTCTTGCAACAACTTCCTGATGGAAATCCCAGGGAGGTAGGGAAAATCGCTTCTGCGCCATATACAATTTGGTATGGTGAAGTGGAGATGGACTTTTTGGTAGTGACTATGTCTACCCATATTGCGTAAATAAGCTTCTTATGCCATTCCTTCTTCTTTTCCTGCAAGAGTCTTTTGATGATCCTTGTTAAGCTCTTATTAGACGATTATGTTAACCCATTACCTTGTGGGTAATATGTTGTAGAATGTCCCGAGGTTATATTGTAATCCCTTCAAAACTTCTTCATTTTCTTGGACTTAAATGCAGTTGTGTTATCGGTGATGATCTTGATAGGGCACCCGAACCTAGACAGGATGTTGGTCTCCAGGAACTGAATGATGACTGTGTCAGTAGCCTGCTTTGTTAGAATTGCTTCAATCCATTTTGTGAAATAATATGTGGTTGTAAGTATTCATCTGTGTTTCTTCAAGGATGGCGGATGAATCTCTCCTATAAAGTCTAGGCCCCATGGCATGAACGATGCTTCGACCGAGATTGGTTTTAGCGGTAGGTGTTGCATCTTTCTCCTTCAATCGAAAATCTGACACTCGTGGCAACTTGAAATTTCTTTGTACACATCTGTGAATATTCTTGGCCAATAGTAACCTTCCCTTAGAATTTTATGTGCGGTGGTTTTCTAGTAGTGATGCCCTCCGCAGTTTCCTTTGTGGAATTCTTTGATGGCCTTTTCTGCATCATCTTCTAATAAGCAACTCAACAATATCCCTCGTAGATATTTCCAATACAAAGATTTATCCAAGATGCAGAACTTAGTATCTTTGAGATTTAAGAATTTGGCCTTGGTATTACTTAACCCTGGAGGGGCTTGCAGATTCCTCAACACATAAATGATGTTTGTATATGTGGAATTCTATGATGGCCTTTTCCACATCATCTTCTAATAAGAAACTCAACAATATCCCTCCCAGATATTTCCAATACAAAGAGTTATCCAAGATGCAGAACTTAGTAGCTTTGAGATTTAAGAATCTGGCCTTGGTATTACTTAACCCTAGAGGGACTTGCAGATTCCTCAACACATAAATGATGTCTGTATACCAAGGTGAATTGATGAACTTCTAATACATTTGTGTGGTTGTTTCTTCCTAAGTATTCTCTGACAAATCATCAATGAAGTCAATTCCAAAAACGTCACAGTTTGATTGCACCACAAGTACTTCCAGGCCTTTTCCCTTGATCAACTTTGTGGGCTGATTTCGAGGTCATATTCCAGCGTGGATGCGATCCACTTACCTCTTCTTCCCTCAAGGTTAGGTTGAGTCAGGATATCCTTGACTGAGTTGTTGGGCATGTAAGCAATAACGTGGGAATGTAATATGCAATTTATGAACTCCTTTAGGGATTTCACTAAGGCGTATGTTTGTTTCTCCATAATAACGTGGGAATGTAATATGCAATTTATGAACTCCTTTAGGGATTTCACTAAGGCATATGTTTGTTTCTCCATAATGTCATACCTCAGTGGGGATACGTGGGAATGTAATATGCAATTTATGAACTCCTTTAGGGATTTCACTAAGGCGTATGTTTGTTTCTCCATAATGTCATACCTCAGTGGGGAATCCCTCAATGTCCTGCTAAAGTAGGCTATAGGATTCTCAAAGTTATGATCGTCTTTATGTAACTATAGGCCAACAATGGTATGCTTTGAGGCGAACGAGAACAAGATGAAGTCATTTGTGAAGTCTGGACTGGCCATCACGGGATATTTGGTCAGCGCTATATTGATGTCTTCAAATTATTTTCTAGCTTCGGGGTTCCATTTTATCTCATTCCCCTTTCTGAGCATGCAGGTGATATGTTTTATAATCTCTGCTAGTTTCGGGATGAATCTTCTCAAGAAATTCACCTTTCCCAGGAAGGACTGCACCTCCTTCTTGTTGCGTGGAGTGTTGATTTTCAAGATTCCTTCAACCCTGCTGAGGTCTATCTTTATACCTTATTTTGAGATGATGTGCCCCAACAGTTTCCCCTCTTGCATTCAAAAATGTGATTTTTTCAGATTCAAAGATATTTCGAACTTCCTGCACTTTTGGAAGACCTTCATCAGATGCCCCAATTATTGTTCGTCTGAATTGAAGTACACAGTGATATCATAAAGATAGATCATGATAAATTTGTCCTTTTCCTCAGCAAATCCTATGTCCATCGCCCACTGGAAAGTAGCTCCATCATTCATCATGACGAAGGGAATATTTTCATACATGAATGTCCCCCATGGTGTCATGAAAGTTATCTTTTCCCAGACATCTAGGTGTACCATGATCTGATTGTAACCTGAAAAACCATTAATTATAGACATCTTCTAGGACCCAACTTCCTTCTGCAGAATATAGTCCATCTTAGGGAGCGGGTAGTTTCCCTTGACGGACACATTGTCTAAGTTTCGAAAATCCATGCACAACCTTATTTCTCATCTCTTTTTCCTTACNGGCACCAGGTTGGAAACCCATTTCAAAAACCTTAAAGAAACAATAATTTTGGCTTCGAAATTTTTCTTTACCTCTTTTTCGATTAGCGGTAGCAGCAGGGGATTTATCTGTCTTAGAGTTTTCTTTAAAGGCCTTTGGTCTTATTTGATATGAATGATTTGTTGAATCACTTTAGTGTCGTAAACTTTCAATTCATCATAACTCCAAGAGAAAACATCAAGGAAATCCTTCATGATCTTGATGTAGTCCTGTTTGACCTTCAGATTGAGTGGTTTTGCCAATTTGATTATATTTGTATTATCCTGGGTCTCGATGTTGCAATCCTCGGCATCCTCATCATTTGCAGTGATCTTTGGATTTCTAGCCACATTGTTTTCATCAAAAAACTTTTCCAACGGAGCTAATCCCTTTGGGATGATATTATTCTTCAGTTGTACTATGTCCCTTCTAGATATCTAGTTCTAGAAAGGGTCATTGTTACTGCACGCATCTGTGCTTTCATCTTCGTCGTAGTAGAACTCATCATCAATGTTTATATTAGCGAACTCATCACTCATTTGGAGAAATATCTCCACATGTTTTTCGTCCTCAAACACCTGCCAATAATTGATATTATTGGGCACCTCTGATCTGTGTTTGAATTCAATCTCATAATTTATGTTGGGAAAATTAGGAATTTTAAAAAATGAGGCTGAGTTAGCCAAGGCATCCACAATTTGATTTTTCCCCCTCGGGATCGCTGATAAATTAAACTCCGAGAATTCTTTGAGGAGGTTCAACACTAGGTTTCTGTATGCTCTCAGCTTGGGGTGCTTAGATTGGTATATTCCTTTCACTTGGTTTATAACGAGCTCAGAGTCTCCATGTACCACTATCCTCTTTGCGCCCAATTCTTACAAAACTCTCAGGCCCAAAATCAATGCCTCATACTCATCCATTTTATTAGTGCAGTTGAAGGCAAGTTTGTATGAGAATAATTTTGTGCCCACCTTAGGAGGAATTATCCATACGTCGGCCCCTACCTCTTCCTTGATAATGGCCCCATCAAAACTCATGTTCCACATCTCATTCTCCACGCGATTCCTTGGGTCTATGCACTTTTCTTCCCATCATGTGGCTTTATCATCAACAATCATGACAGCTGTCGGTTCTTCCCCTTCAAAGCTCAGGTCATTGTAAAATACAGAGGATTCTATCTTAGTGTCAATGGAGTAGATAGAATCGTTATTCAGTTGCATCTTACTGCTCACCATGTATTTTAGCATCACTTCCCTATACAACCATCTTTCTTGGCTGAAGATAGGGATGGTGGCGTACGACATGTCCATCTATAGAGTTCCCTTCAATTTTGCGGCCCGTGATCTGGATAATAGCATGCCAAATTTTGTGGGTATATCATCCAGGACCACGTCCATTACCATATTCTTAGAATGGATTTGGGCTAGAGACATGACCAAATCTTTGATCAAACCCAAACATTTTAATTTCCTTGAATCGAAAGAAAAAATATCCTTATAGGGCCTAGTGATGTCCAAACCCAACTCGTCCATGATCACCTTTGCCATGAGATAGTGTGACGTGCCCGAATCCAGGATGGCATTATGAAAGTTCATGTCCCGAACCTTGAGACTGACATAGAATGGGGGAACGTCCTCAGTATCACCAGTCTCCTCCACACGTGGACCAAACAAAATGGGAGGGTGATCATCATGGATGTTCAAAGTGTCAAGAGTCCCCCCCATATTTAGCATTTTAATAAGTTGATCCCGATATTCTACTTTCTTGATGAGTTCATTGAAAGGGATGGAGATTTTAATCTTGGCCATTTCGTTCTCAAATTTAAAAGGGGGAGAGACTTTTTCTGCCTCCTTGACACATGTCTCCCAACTTTTTTCTGGAGCTCTCCTTGGAATTTCCTCCTTTGACTTTTCCTTTTTCATCACATCCTTGGTCAGGCTGTCTTGCTTCAGTCAGCTTGTGGAAGGGATATCCACCGAAGTATTCCTTATGAGACTCATCTGATGAGGCTCCCTTATGGGATTTGTGTGTTGAGGCTCTGTAGACGCCTTTTTGCTCTTGAGGTTGTATTGCTTTTGGAATTTCATGATGGCATTGTGATAACCCTTCCTAAATTCCTATGTTTCCCAAGACAATGTATCATCCATCTCCAGCATAATATTTTCATTTTCGCTCATGTATTGATCATGTTCTGCCTTTGTCAAGAACATGTGCGTGTCCTTGTAATTGTAGCAATGCATTTGATCTTCGAACATCTAATCAAAATCTTCATCTGTGTAATCGTCATTCTCTCTTTGCCTGATCTGCAGGACCAGACCTCTTCTAGATTTCTGATTACTAGGATGGGGGTCATGTTGTTCTCAGGTAGCGGGTTTGTTTCCCACGCAGATTATTTCCATCAGTTTCTCCATTGTCTTCATCATCAAGTCAAACTTTTCCTCTAAGGGTCGAGAAGTTGATGGCTACGCATCCCCTTGGGGTTTTCTCCCACCTTTGTTGAATATTTGTTTTATCTTTCTTGATGCCATCAGGTTTACCTTGACTTCGATTGCGTCGATCATCATGGCATATAAATTTGGAGATCTTATCTCCCTTGATAGAAAAGAAAGATCATTTTCAAAAGAGTCGATGTGTCACAGTTGCGCAGCCCCAGGAGGTGGCTGGACTTCTAAAGGAATTGAGTTGTAAACCCTCATGAAACGGGCCGAGAAATCTTGCACTATCTCCTCTTGTTCTCTCTTCATATTGTTGTACTGCATCAACAGCAGCAAAGGATTCTTCTTGTCTCCCCATCTAGCAATGAGAGACATTTAAAACCCGACGAAATCTGGAATGCTTGTTGTTGGGAGGGATTTGACCCACTTTCTAACCTCCCCCAAAAAACTCTACGCAAAAAACCTCATATTCATGTCTACATGGTCTACCTATTATAAATCAATGAAATCATTAAACCAATCTAGGTGCTTTTGGGCATATACGTTTCCTTCAGCATCATATAGTTTGATCCTTTGGATGTAGTTCTGGGGAAAATCATGTAGTTGGGATGGCAGAACAAGGGGGCTGAATATGGAATCCATTTCTCTAGGGGGGTTTAGGATTTGGGGGATTCTCTATGCAGGTTTTTTAGCTTGTGGGATTAAATATTGAAACCTCTCCTCGTCAAATACTATATGGTCCAAGCTGGTTTTCGATTTAGACTTGAACAAGGTTTGTTCAAACAGGGTGTCAAAATCAAGGTCGTCAATTCTTTGTGCATCATCTTTGGGTAAGGACAAGCTTCTGTCCAGGTAATAGAAAAGCTCCGACAGTTGCTCCCTAGTCTTGCGCAGAAGCTTCTCAGGATCACACATGGGATCTATAGGGTTCAGGTCAGGATTTTCTCTGGTATAGATTGTCTTCGGAGCCAGGGTTCCTAAGTCATGCTACTTTTTGCTATTGTTCTCTTTGAATGGATTCGAGAGGGTAAAGGTTTCATCCAATATAGATGTTTGTCCCATTGTTACCCTCAGGGGTCAAAACTATAACTTAAGTCATTCTCACATGGAAAAAAATTTCAATTCTGTCCCCAGTAACGATACCATAATGTTAGCGCTCTGTAAAATTCGTTCGGATGAGAAACTGATTGACAGAGGAAACATATAAACCAACTTCGAGGCGTGAAACTAGCCTTTTGGACCTGGAGAGGGCTCTCTCTGGAGACTTTGTCTCTGTACAGGATATGGATTTAAGCTATCAGCTAGATTTAACACCTTTAATCAATATTTTTTGGTTATATTGGCGAAAGAAAGCAAGACCTTGGGCTATGGAGTCAATTTAAGAAAACGATAGAAACAAATGACTTAGTGACTGAACTCGAGAGGATAAAGGCTAAATGAGAAAAAGTATTCAGTTAAAAATCATTGTGTGTGGCGAGAGAAAAACACATGAAGCAACTCGGAGCACAGCTGGGGATGAATTTGAATTTCACTTAGAAGAAACATAGTTTGTCTAAATGGCGCGAATCTAGAGCACTGCGCAGTGAATTCTAGATTCGAAGTCACAATCTAACTTAGACAGAAAATACAAATGTGAATATAAAGAACACAAGAAATAACATACGCTAAGAGAGGATACAATACATCAAACTGTCACCATTATAATATTTTCATAAAATCTTCAGGACCTTTGCATTAAGTTTCAATCGGATCAAAAATACATTCAATAGTCATTGTGTACATTGTTTTTCCAACCAACCTGGCTTACATTGAAAAAATAGAATATATAGACAAGGGTGTGTCACTCGGGAAGATGACTCTTCGTATGGAACTTTACTAAAAATAGAAAATGAATGTACTTGATCGCATCACAGCCACTCGTCTTTGGCATGGTGGTTTAGTCATCAACAAGGTCTCATCATTATAGAGTGATTTGTCAATGCTTTCCTTTGACAGGGTATCTGGATGATCAAGTGCTCTTTCAGACTCCTGTCACCCATTGTAACGGCCTTGATTTCTGCCCCACGATCATTTTCTAGTGCGTTCATGTGGTGGGTGACCGCAGACCATTGCAGGTGCCTCCAAAATGATGACTCTATCTAGAGAACAATTCCTTTCTTCAAACTGTCGCACATCTAACATACACCTATCCTTTGCAATGGATGATATTTCGTCATTGCACGTCATATGTTTTTTGGGTGGGTATCTGTTAGAGTCCCTACTTCTCGGTAGGAAATAGGACGCGGGGAAACAAAAATCTGCGCCAGGTGTGAGAAGACAAAAAATGGAGTCGGGTAATCATGCTTATGGTCTCGTCTGTAGTTTTGATACCCTAAGTGTTCTCCTGAGAGACCAGTTGTGCCTTTTTAGGTTCATCACTTGCCTTTGCATAGCAGCATTCCCTTTCAGCTTCTTCTACGTGCTGGAAAGAGCCATATAGACTTTCCCACGATCGGTTCACATTCCTTGAAGTGTTTCACATTCATTTCTTATGACATCCTCTATGCTTCGTGCAGTTGTATGATTGTATCTTTCACTTCCCTGAGTTGTCTCTTGAGCCACGTCACGTTTCCCTCGTGTCCTTTTGATGTTGATGCTTCGAGGGCCTTCGCTACTAACTGTTGTCTCGATTCTCTATTTTCCTGGTAAATCTCAGCAATAGGGAGTTGTGCTTAATTCAGCTATTGTGACGGCTCACGAACATATGTTCTTTCGGTGTTTGTCCTCCTCCTTCTACCCCAAATTTATTGAGTTGTACCTTGGACAGGTTCTAGCCTAATGGCATGCATGAGTAACTCTTCAGCGGTTGAATTCATGCATGGCTTGCTCAGGAATTGGGTCTCCCCAACTTCCTTGTTCTTCCTTGTCCTGCCCCTTCTCCGGGGTATCAGTTGTTGGGGGGATAGGGCTTCCAATGTCTTTCCTTCCTCCACATCCTTTCCTGCTTTAGTCTCTGCACAGTATGATGTTACCCTTTCCACGGGTAGAGGGAAATCTCCTTTTGGATCCTTGGGGATTCACGCTATAAGTAGAAATGAATCCCAGTTGTTTCCCAATCTCCTTAAATCCTCAACTACCAGCAATTTAATCAGCGAGACATGGTATAGTTTCCTCTTTGGATGATATGCTTCATATTGGACATTGTCTTCCATTTTTCGGAGGTGTTGGTGTAAGAAGAAGGAAATATTTAATGGTCTCCTTACTGTGAAATGCATAAACAATCTAATGTGATGCGAATGGATCCTGTCAAACCTTCCCTCACAGGTAAAATATTTCCTAATTACTCCTAGGAGTTTTCGAAAGGGATCCTGTAAATATCTACATGGAACACCCATTTCAACTTTCCCACCTAA
>JASDQU010012217.1:18640-32732 GCA_032191745.1 Picea mariana
TTACTGTGAAATGCATAAACAATCTAATGTGATGCGAATGGATCCTGTCAAACCTTCCCTCACAGGTAAAATATTTCCTAATTACTCCTAGGAGTTTTCGAAAGGGATCCTGTAAATATCTACATGGAACACCCATTTCAACTTTCCCACCTAAACAGTCTCATTTGATGAAGTCTTCGTAGCACCGTGTGTCCAAAGGCATGCCTTTAAACCACCTTTCACTGCATGGAGGGATCTCTGTTGTGGCCAATAGAGTTTCCTCTATCATCTGGAAAAACACACATGCAATTACCGCACAGGACCCGTCGAACTTGTGTGAGAACTGTTCCACTAGTTTCATGTTGAATCCTTGGATTTTCCTGCAAAAGGCCATGCATCCGACCTGTTCAAAATACCAATGTCAAGATTTGAGGCTCGAGCCCAACATTCGAGACACTTCATGCACCCTTCCTTATGTTCTGGGATATCTTCATGGTTCAACGTGTATTTGTTCTGCGCGCGGTGGACTTGGCATGGGCCAAATTCGGTAATCTCAATTGACCTCGGCTCACGGGAAGAATTTTAGGCAATGCATAAACTCTGATGGTGAATAGAATGCATGCAGAGCGATCATAATTTATAATCGGGCGGGCGAGAGATGAAATCATGCCAAGGGACATTGAATCCATTATGACTGGAGGTTTTGAAGAAAAATGAATATTTTTGCAGTACATCCACGTGACGAGTACACTTTGGAGTGTGTGAAGCACAATTGTTAAGAGTTGTAGAGCATATGTGATACAAGCGTCCTGATTTTCATTCTTTTTGACTTCATAATGAGATGATGATGGTTACTTCTTCTGCCGATGTGACTTCTATTTAACAACTTTCCTCAACCTTAGGCATGTAAAACCTTCTCTTCTGATAGGACCCGACTCTTTGGGAAAACACCCTTACCCCTTACACATGTTTTGGCTCTGACATCCCTTCCCAACTCCAAGGTCCAATTGGCCACTTGCTGAATTCGAACCATTCTTTGTTCGGTACCTTACCTCACATGCTTTGACACACGAACTATGACATGACTAAGATCAACCATAACTTAAAAAAATGATGGTGCTAACACAAATGAGAAACTCAACTGCTCCTCTAGCTCTATCCTCTCTTGGATCATGAATCCAACCCTTTTCTCATCAAACGTTATTTCATTTATAGTGAATAATCTCTATATAACCTAAGGAGGTTGAAACCAAGGAGTTATATAGGATCCTCCACAATTTAGGAGTCTTGTTACAAAATATTCCAACAAAAGCCTAACAAAATCCTATTTTTCAGGATCTTACCTATTGTGATAAATGCCTCTTGAAACATGTAATATTGATTGATTTAGAGATGGAACACATGTCCCTCATATAAAAAGTAACTCCTAGGATACCATTCAAACCTTCCTTCACGATTGGAATCCTTCCCATAGCTCGAATTGGTCGTATCTTTAGAGTTCGCAGCGCCCGTGACAGCATGCGCTATGAACTTTCATGTAAGTGATGTTTTTAGCGTTTCTCAACAAATATGAACTGGGTCGGGATGATTTTTTGTCAGCAAGTCAAAAACAACATTTTTATCCTCAACACAAAATTTTAGAGGAACCCATATGGGAATTCAAAATTTATGAGCAAAAATGTCCTTTGTTGTGTGCTAATTTCTTAAAAACCGTCAAAATTACCAGTTTGCAACGCCGCTGCTACGAAATTTTCTGTAGCAGCCTATTTTATTTTTTCAAAGCTTCAACACCTAAAAAATTATGTCAGGAGTCCATACATGCTACAAAAATCTATTATCTTGATATATAATCGTTTAAGGTTGAATTTCAAAGGATGCAAAAGATAAAAGTTTCAACAGTTCTAGAACAGAGTGTTTGGAGCACAGTTCGCAGCGCCAATATGAAAACTAGACAAAACCCATTTTTCAACCCTAAAAAATGATGAAAACTCTCATGGAGTACTAGGTGGATCTATGCTTTATGCTGACATATTTGAATTAACACAGAGGTGTTTGCAAGTTATCCAACCTCCAACTCTCTCCTTCAGCCAGTTCGCAGTGAAGTTCGCAACGCCTGTCACCAGTTTGTAGCGCCTAATTCAAACAAGATTTGCATGCTTCGAGGAGATTGTTGGGATGTCCAAAGACCTCATCCCTGATTTTTTTTTTTTTAAGGATTTGAAAACAATGAAATCCCTTAGCATGACAAAAAGCTAATGATGGCAATGAATGAATGGATCACTTGAATACATTGTGAACTCTCCTAGTGAGTTGGCAGCACATACAATTGTCTTTAACTTGACATTTAAATATATGGATGATGACAAAGAGAACCATTTATACAACTAAGAGGTGACATGTCATGGTAATGATGTAAGGATCAAAGGTGTGACTCAAAAACAAAACCCAGAGTGGTTCCTTTTTACCCCTACAATTATATGTGCTAACAGCGTGCACGAAGGAAAATAGGTTCCCACTCGTTGGATCGAGGAGCGTGGATCGACAATCATCTGATCCAGGTAAGTTTCATGGGTTTTAACCCTATACACCTTTTTAACTGCATAAGTTCAGAGTTTTTTCAATTTTATGTGTTGGAGGAGTCGAGACCCATGAAGTCCCGAAGGGAGGAGCTAATCGTATATGTTCGTTTAAAAGGACACGCATTAGCAGATCCGTGAGTCTGGAAAACTGACACTATAAAAGGAGGATGTGACATAGTACAGAAGAGAATATTTTTCAAAGCTCCGAAGAGTGAAGAATATATGGACCGTTGATTCGAGGGATGTGTGGCAGTTGATCCTGAGATCCGGAGGTTTAATAATCTAGATGGATTCGGTTAAGTGTTATTTGATAACGCCCGAAGGGATGAAAGCCAAGTTAATATTAGCCATCAATCATAGTGGAAACATGATTCCAATTTCTAGAGTCAGTAAGGTAAGTACTTTGGGAGGGAGTAGGCACTAAAGGTTGTAAGACTCCCGAAGTACCAGAGCCCCAGAGTTTATCAGGGTCATCCATGTTCGAGGACATGCGTCGTCATATTAGGAGATCTGGAGGTCAAGAACTTCGGATAAATTGGTTCGAGGTTGATTCAAAGAGCCTCGAAGCTTTGAAGGTTAGAGCACATCTTGGTCATTAATCGGAAGCAGGACACATGGCAATAGATCTGAAAGTCCAGAGACTTGAAGCTCTAGAGGAACTTTGACAAGATTTTCTAAAGGGTTAAATTCCCAAAGTAGTGGAGTAAATCTCCCCCATTAATCTCACTAGACAGGTGTCAAACAATCCTAGAGTTCACCACTCCAGAAAATCAGAGTGGAAGTGTTTTTGGGTTGAGGACTCTCAAAGTCCTAAAGGTCAGAGTCAATCCCATTCGTCCATTGGAGGAGGGACGCGTGGCAAAATATTCCATAGTTTGGGGATGTGGCACCTCATCGAATTTGTGTCATCATGTAGATAGGAAGGAACCTTGTGAAGTTTTGAAGGTATCCTATCCATCAATCAAAAAGGGTAAATGTGGAGGAAGGATAATCCTTTCTAATTTTCGGCGTAGGGAGATATGAAGGGTTGGGTCATGTGGACAACTGAAAGAAATTGTTGAAGCTCGAAGAGAAGCAATCTAGACCTTCCATCTGTCTGAGCTTGAGGACCTTCGATTTTATACTTGGGTGCAATTTCCTTTTTTACAATTGAGGATATTTTTGAAAAGTGTTACAAAAAAATTGTCGAAGTGCAGAGTACGAAGGAGGCATAGAACCGACGATCAGGGGAAGATATGTTAGTTGTCTAATCAGTCATTTTTGCATTCGTCATTCAACACTTTGCAAGAGTTTTGCATTAGATAAATCATCAAAGTCTGGATTGTGAAATAAGCGTAGAGTGGTCGATCCGGTGGTGGAATGAGAACCGTCAAATCTTCCTTTTTCAGCGATCGACACTTTGTGAGTGTTATGTGTATTATGCTCTGTCAGAAAATCATTGAAGTCGAATCCCCGTGGAAAGTTAGAGTCATTGATCTCAGTGCCTTTTGAGGGTCATTGATCTTGTGGCCTATTGATTTTCGACAGTTCACAATTTTTTTGCATTCAAAGGAGTTGAGGGGAAAGAAAGGTCGAGATCATCGAAGCCCGAAGCATCGAAATAGCACGTAGTTCTTGGTGCTTGGTCATAATCGAGGGTCATATGCAATTTCTTCCAGAATGAAAAGAGTTAGGGGCCAAAAAAAAAATTTAAAAGGGAAAAGGGACTTAGTGTGAGCCCGCGGGTTCATTCTTGGACCTACACATGAGAAACTAGGGACATGTGTTTTATAATGTGATCAGGAAGTCATGCAGACCCTAGGAAAGGGTGGGGTATGCATCAAGTGGTATTAGAGCTTGATTTTATCTACAAGTAGCAAGTGAGCGAGAAAAATTTTGGTCTGATACCATCAAGTGGTATCATATTTTGATTTATGTTTGTGGACAATATGCAAGGGAGAGGAGAAAACAGGGTGCGATGTTATGTGAAGATTGTTTACAAGTGTGCAGTACTTAGTAGATAGCCAGGAGGGTTGCAGGAGAAATCTAGTGGTGCTCTCAGTTGCAAGGAGGAAAAGTAGACATCCAGGTGGGTTTAAAGAGAATAACCAATTGCATTCTTGGAGGAAGAGGTGAAAGATGTCTATTGAAGGCTAGAACCGAGGTCAGAAAAAAGACCTTAAGAAGATGAGCAAAGAGTAGAGAGATAAATATATCAAGGAGATCCGAGAGGATCTCGATAGGCTGATACTGAAGATGCAACATGAAGTGAGAGGAAGTTGGGAGTATCAATGCACTTGAAGAGAAAGGTAAAGTGGCATGTCCAACATTTGGTCTCCAGGAGGTGGCGACAGGTATTGAGGAGGTGGTTGAGGCATGCTGAAAACCTTAGTGCCATAGAGGAGGAAATAGTTTGTGTTTGCGAGCTAGAGGATGGAAAGAACCTCAATGATGAGGAGGAGAGATCAGTTGAGGATCTCGTATAATTCCAGGTGGGCAGAGGTGAAATTTCATATTGCCGGGAGAGAAATGGAGATAGATCAAGTAGAGATCTTGCAAACTGCCAAGAGGGTAGGTTAAAAAATTCTGATTGACAGGTGGGAAAGGAAGAAGTGAGACTGTCTAAAAGTCTCATGGAATCATTTGAGAGTTTAGATTAGCGAGGATTGCTGACAAAGGAGGATCATAGGTCCATTATGATCATTGGAGGAATTGAAGTATTCCTTCCAAGAATCCCAGTAGAGGCCAATGCACATGTTGAAGGTGCAACAAAGGAGAGACAACCAACCAATACTATCATGAAGGAGGAGGAAGATTAGATGTTGGTACTTGCCGAGGATATGAATTAAAAAGATCATACAGAAAATATTCTCACTCCATGAGAGAAAGATTTAAAGTTGTTGGAGTATTGGTTGAGCAATGCAACAACATAGAAAGACTTCCAGAAGGAGAGAGTCATGCAAAATGAATAAAATTACAGTGTGAGGAGCAGCTGGATGAAGATGGACTTGTACCATCACAAGGAGAAGAGCTAATAGAAAGATAACAGTCAGAGGAGATCACTGAGAAGTAGCTCAATAGCACTAGTATAGAAATGGAATTTGCAGTGGAGTGGAGAATCAATGCCACAGGAGATGAAAACAACATGGGAGATCAGATTGATCTTCCCTTTGATTTTTATGGAGTGGAATCCCTGGGAAAAATTCTAATGGTGCAAATATAGCACATCCAATAGAATAAGTTGGAAACTAATGAAGAGGAGATGCAACTAAATAGACTAGAAAGGAGGATCCATCTAGTGAACTAGTTGGACAGAGTGATAGAAGAGATAAGGAGGTTGATGTTGGAAGCAATAGAGAAGGAAACCAACAACAAAGGGAGGATGATCATAGGATTTCTTATAGCAGCAAGATACAAATAGCAATATCATGGAAGAGGAGAAGATGGACAACTCCAAATTCAAATACGGGACCCTGGAGGATCTCAACCTCGGCAGCATCGAAGCCTTGAGTAGGAGCTCATGATTTTTTTCAGTGTTGGAGTATGATGCAGGATCATCTCTCTATCTTAGAAAACGCAACAGCACATCAACGATCCAATGCATCAACACACTTGGAGGAACAAATTCCAAGGAAAGAGAGGCGCCAACCCTCTCATTTTGGAGAAAAGTTTAAATTTTTTAATATAATTAAATGAAATTAAATGTTGTAAGGCTTAAGGAAATATAATCCATGTTCCTTTGTATAGGTTTCATGTGAAGTCTCCTTTAATGGCTAACAGTTAGATAGGATTAGTTCTAGTTCAGACTAGAGGTCCATTGAATGTAATTGAATGAAATTCAATGCGAGTAGGTGGTTGGAGGGAAGGCTCGAGGAGCCCCTCTCTTGTAAAATTATATTGTATCAAAATTCATTAGAATGAGTATGATTGAGTTGTGGATGAGCGCATTAGAGAGCTCAAGAGAGGAGAGGAGAAGAAAAATGAGACTCTGCTAAAGTCCAGTATTGTAAAACCTGTACAGAAGCATTGAATGTTAATACAAAAAAAAAAAAATCCTGCCTATGAGGTTTCTGTGTATGTCCATCTATTTTCTGAATTTCTTGGAATCTTTCTATGTTTATGCATGTGTGTTATATATTTTCAAGTAAGCTATGTTTTCAGGTTTATATATACTTCTCTATCTTTGTGAATTTATGAGTGTTTTGGGTTCTTAGGCTTGTGTAAGGAATGCACACCAGAGTGATTGAAAACTCTTTGAAACCAACATAAGGAGTCTATTTTGAAATTTGTCTCAATTTCAGATAAGAGAATTCCAGGTGGGCACACCAAAACAAAATCAAATTCAGAAGAAGAAAAAATTGTGTAAGGAATGCACATAAGAGTTGTTGAACACTTTGAAGAAGACATACCAGAGTTACTGAATACTCCGAGGGCTCTGCAAGGAGTGAATTGAGCAGGTGTAAGGAATTCATGAGAACTCTACTTCAAGTTATGGGAGAAAGGTTTCCAAGAGGGCACACCATAAGGAAAATCTCAAGAGCAGCGGTGCAATTTTTCACAGAGAGCACAAGGAGTGCGCAAGTGAACTTTTAGAGTTCAAGTTTCAGGAGGTGAAGTAGTGCAACGAGTGCATAAAGACAACACACTACTAAAGTGTTGGTCAAGCTTAGGAGAAAGAGTGTGAGTTCCAGGAGGGAACAAGCATTTGTTGAGAAGACCAAAGGGATTGAACCCTTTGAAGTTTGAGCACTTAAAATCTCAGGAGAGATAGTACAAGTACGCGTAGAAACTCTACAAGGTGTGAAGATGTCAAGGAACTTCAAGGTTCAGATTGTTGAAGAAGAGAAAGGATTGCGAAGGTGATATTCAAAGGTCTCAAGTGCAGAAGTCCCTTCAGGGCATGCAGAGGCAAGGACCCTTTGAAGTTTCATAGAATTTCAAGCTCAAGAGGTGTAGTGTTTCAAATAACGTAAGCAAAGGAAAAATAGTAGACCCAACAAAGGAGAGTTCAAATCCAAAGCCTTTGAAATATTATTCAAAATTGCATTTATTGAAAGAAAGGAGCAGTAGTCGTGGAGGAGCAAAAGCTACAAAAAACATTAGATATTTTGTCAGAAGAAATCTCGACCATTAGATCAGAGTCCAGATAGAAGAAGGAGAACACACAGAGAAAAATAGGATCCCAACCATTGGATCTAGGAACGAGGATCGACAGTCATCTGATCCAAGTAAGTTGCATGGGGCTTAAGCCTCTACACATTTTCAACTTCGTAAGTTCATAGTTTTTTCAAGTTTTTTTTTTTTGAGTCAGAACCCCTGAAGTCCCGAAGGGCGAATCTAATCATAGTCATCTATTTCAAACAAAATGCATCAATAGATCCATGAGTCCAAAGAAATGGAACTCCAAAAGGAGGAGGTGACATAGTGAAAAAGTGAAGATATTCTAAAGCTCTGAAGAGAGAAGAAGATCTGGATTGTTGATTCGAGGGATGCATGGCAGCTAATCCTGAGATTCGTAGGTTTAATACTTTAGAGGGATTTGGTTAAGTGTTAGTTGAGAATGCCCAAAGGGCTAGGAGCTAGAGTTAATATCAACCATCGATCAAAATGGACACATGGCACCAGGTTCTGGAGTCTGGAAGGTAAGTACTCCAGTAGGGTGTAGGCACAAAATATTTTAAAACTCCCAAAGTATTGGATCCCCAGAGTTCATCAGGATCATACATCATCAAGGACACACGTCATTAGATCAGGAGATTCGCAGGTCTATCACTTTGGAGAAATTGGTTCAAAGTTGATTCAAAGTCCCCCAAAGCTCCGAAGGCAGGAGCACATCCTGGCCATTAATCGGAAGGAGGACACGTGGGAAAAGATCTGAAATTCCAGAGACTTGAAGATTCGGAGTAACTTGGACAAGATTTTATAAAGGGTGAAATCCCCAGAGCCTCAAAGTAGTGGAGTAAATATCCATCATTAATCTTAGTGGACAGGAGTCAACGGATCTAGGAGTTCAACACTCTGAAAAATTAGAGTGGAAGTGGTTTGGGGTTCAGGACTTCGGATGTCCCTAAGGCCAAAGTCAATCCTAGTCGTCAGTTGGAGGAGGACGCATGGTGAAATATCCCATAGTTTGGGGACATGGTACTTCAACGAATTTCTATCATGGTGCAGACAAGAAGGAAACATGTGAATTCCCGAAGGAATCCTAGTCGTCAATCAAGAAAATGACACGTGGAGGAAGGATAATCCTTTCGGCGTTTCAGCATCGGAAGATACAAAGGGTTGGGTCGTCTAGATGACCAAAAGTAATCTCTAAAGCCTGAATAGAAGGTATCTGGGTCATCCATCCTTCTAAGCTTGAGGACCATCGATTTGATACTTGGGTATAATTTCCTTTTCGACAATCCAGGAGATTTGTGAAAATAATTGTGTAAAAATTGTTGAAGCCCGGAGTGCGAAGGAGGCATAGAACCATCGATAAGAGGAAGAGACACTAGCTATCCGATCAACCATTTCGACGTTCTGCGTTTGACACTTTGCAATAGTTGTATGTTGGAGAAATCATTGAAGCCCAGATTGTGAAAGAAGCGTAGAGTTGTTGATCCAATGGTGGAATGATAACTGTCAGATGTTCCTTTTTCGACGATCGACACTTTGTGTTATGTGTATTGGGTGCAGTCAAAAAATTGTCGAAGCCGAATCCCCATGGAAATTTAGAGTTGTCAATATCATTTCTTGTTGAGGCCCGTCGATCTTGTTGCCTATTGATTTTTAGCAGTTCGCAAATTTTGTGCATTCAAAGGAGTTGAGGGGAAAGAAAGGTTGATATTGTCGAATCCCGAAGCATCGAAATAACACGTAGTTCTTGGCGCATGGTCAAATCCCAAGGTCATATGAAATTTCCACCAAAGTGAAAATGGATAGGGGCCTAAAATTGTTTTTAAAATGCAAAAGGGGATTAGTGTGAGAATGAGGGTTCATTCTTGGACTTGCACATGGGAAAATAGGGACCTATGTTTGGTAATGGGGGATCAGCAGGGCCCAAAGAGATGATTCAACTCCCGATTTGAATGATCCTTAGACCGGGAGGTCGTGGGGACCATGGGAAAGGGTGTGGTCTGCATCAACATGTAGGTACTGTCACGCAGCAAATCATGTGATAGAACAGTGCCTGAACTTAATGACAAAGATGCAGGAGAAGAGGAATCTAAATAACTAGAATATTCAGTGGATTGTTGCAGAAATAAGGGATCCTGGGAGGAACATCGATATAGTGACTATAGGAGGAGTGATAATAGGAGCATATGCATGGGATCATAAGAAGGAATCTCAGTGATGGATTCAGAAGAACACTGAGCGACACCAGCAATTTGATGCAAAGAAGGAGAAGGAAACCTTCAAAGAAGCAAATAAGGAATTCATGAAGGAGAATGAAGCCTCCACGTCAAATACTTACAAAGGAGAGAAAACAAATAAAGTAATTAACTAAAAGAATTTCCTAGAATCTTGCTTTATAGTATTTAATGATAAGAATTCCATGGATTTGTTTAAAAGCATGCTTGAGAAGTATAGCATAGAAGAAGGGGTAAACACAAAACTAAATAATATTAATCAAGTCCATAGAAAGAAAAGAACCATTAGAGAATTCATATTGAATGCAAATATATCAGATTTTAATATGGGAAATGTTATCCTAGACTTAGGATCAAATGTCAACATTTTTCCAAAGAAGACCTGGAAATCAATGGGGGGAACTACACTAGGGTATTCCAATATCCAATTGAAGCTAAAAAACCAACAGAGAGTGGTTCCCATAGGTAGATTGAAGAATACAAAAATGGATCTAGATGGTGTGTGCACCACAGAATACTTTGAAGTAATGGATATGGTGGATGGGTCTATACCATTTCCAACACTATTGGGAATTGATTGGGCCTTTGATAATCAGGCCATAATTAATTTAAAGACTAGAAAGATGATATTTGAAGCTAGGAACTTTAGGGTAGTAGCACCTTTAGATCCCTCATATTGTGAAATATATGTAGAACCTATTCCTAACAGTATTATAAAGGATGATGTGAACCAACTGTATAGGACTACTACGCAAGAAGAATAATATGTGAATCCAACTGCAGATGGAGTACTCAGTTGGAGGAGTATCACTTTTGACATGTTAGATTCAGATATTGGAGTAGAAAATTGGCAGAAAATATTGCATGAAGTCACTACTAGGAGGTGTGCTAGAGTTGCACACGTAGTAAGATGGGTTGGGACACAATTAAGAGAGTTTCCCACATTTACTAAAGAATACGATCTAGAAAACTTCCTAACAAAGTTTGAATCAGAGGTTTTGGATAGTCAGAGATTATTAGTGTTGGATATAGCATTGAGAGACACACCTGCAAGATGGTAGGGTGCATATAAGGAGGTAATTTAGTATTGGTATCAGTGTAAACGACTAATACACATAATATTTGATAGGAGTCAGCAAAATAGACCCGTACAGAAGTATGATGGAAGAGGGAAAGAAATACAACATATAAATTATTGTGTCACTAACTGGAGATTGGTACCACTATGGTAAAGGCCGCATTACGTTATTCATACATTAGAAGGAATACCAAGTAATTGGTACAAGGAGCAGGAACTACACAGAGAAACTGTGAGTTGGGGCACAATACAACAAAACTTTATTAATACCTTTTCATTTGAAAGTGAGAATCCATGGGTGGATCTAGCATTACAGAGGATCAAAATGAAGATATTTGAAGAGTATGGGGTAGACACAGTGGCAGTAGATAGATATTTCGGAAAAGAAGTAGATGAAAACCCACAGAGGATGAGGAAGTAGAGGAAAACCCACGTGACATACATATAGTAGAAGGGGAAGAGAAAGAGGGGTGGAAGGAACCTAGTTACACTCAAAAGAGTTCATTGTACATATGAATATTAAAAAGGTCAATAATGGGACTAAAAAGAAACCCAATATAGCCAGCATTGGTGATTACTGAGACACTGAGACATTGGAAAAATAACTGAATTACTATGCGAGTATAGTGACTTATTCCCAACCACATTTTCAGAGATGAAAGGGGTAGAAAGAGAACTTGGAGAAATGAAGATACGTCTCAGACCAGATGCAAGACCAGTTAGATAGAGACCGTACATATTAAACCCCATATATAAGCATAAAGTTAAGGAAGAAATTGACAGAATGTTGGAATCAGGAATTCTAGATACTGTGGAAGAATCAGAATGGATTAGTCCTATGGTGGTCCTAGAAAAGAAGACTAGAGTGATTAGGATATGTGTGGATCTCAGGAAATTAAATGATGCATGCCTACATGATCCTTATTCTACTCCATTTACAAATGAGGTGTTATATAATGTGGGAGGACAGGAAGTGTACTCCTTCACAAATGGGTTTTCAGGTTTCCATCATATCAAAATTCCTTCAGAGGACAGGTACAAAACCACATTTGCAATAGAGTGGGGGTCATATCAGTACACAGTAATGCCATTTGGTTTAAAGAATGAAAACAAAATATTTTATAGAGTAGTAGTGGCTGCATTCAAGGATTTTATACATAAATTGTTAGAGGTTTATTTGGATGATTGGACAATATTCAGTTTACTGAAGGACCATGTAGAAATTCTAAGGTTAATGTTACAAAGATGTAGGCAATGTCAGATTTCCTTGAACATTAAGAAATGTATATTCAGTACACCATTTGGCATCCTACTTGGACACATTTTATGCAAACAAGGCTTGCTAGTAGACCCTACAAAGATTGGTGTTATTGTCAATTTAACACCACCAAAGTTAGTGCACCAATTGAGAGCAACATTGGGCCACACAGGGTACTACAAGAAATCTATGAAGAGATATCCAAAGATTATTGTACCCATGGAGAATTTACTAAAAAAAACACGTCAAGTTTTAGTGGAATGATGAATGCCAAGAGAGTTTGGACATATCGAAATAGAAGATGGTGACAACACCAATTTTGAGCTTTCCATATTGGACAAAATAATTTAATGTGCATGTGGACGCTTCATCCATTGCACTTGGAGCAGTTTTGGCACAACCAGGTGAAGGATACATTGATCACCCAATATATGTTTCTAGTAGAAAATTGTTTGAGTCAAAGTAGAACTACAATACTACAGAAAGGGAAGGTATGTCTATGGTATATTCCTTACAAAAGTCCAGACATTATTTATTAGGGAAACATTTTAAGATATTTATAGATCATTCTACTTTAAAGTACCTAGTTAACAAGCCAGTGTTGGGGGGAAGGATCTGCAGATGGTTGTTATTGTTTCAAGAATATGATTTTGAAATCATAGTAAAAATAGGGAATTTGAATGCAAGACCATATCATCTATAAAGAATTACTAATGGAGAGGAGCCAAAGAACTTGGAGGAGAATTTTCAGATGATAACTTTTTTTCTGTTCAGATTGTTGATGATCATTTTGCTGACATTGTTGGATTCTTGAGCATAGGAATATCTCCCAAGGAATTTACTATCGCGTAGAAAAAACAGTTGGTAGTGTGCTTTGTAGACTATCAATTGGTTGCAGTTCATTTCTATAAGCTAAGTGCAGATAGAATATTGAAAATATGTGTGATGGAGAATGAACACTCCATGGTGTTAGCAAAAGCACATGAAGACATAGATTGAGGGAACTATGCAGGAAATCCTACAACACAAAAGGTGTTGCACACAGGATTATTGTGGCCTACAGTGCATAAGGATGCAAAGGAATATTGTTAGACCTATGATGTCTGTCAAATTGTGGGAAAACCATCCAAAAGGGATGAAATGCCACTCTCGAGTAACTTTACAAGTGTTGATAAATGGGTTGTGGATTTCATTGGGCCCATTAACCCACCAGCAAGGAGGTCAGGATCCAGATATATCATCATTGCGACAAAATACTTAACCATATGGGAAAAAGGATCCCCAGTGAAGGACTGCATCATAGAAACTACAACATTGTTTATCTTTGAGAACGTGGTGACCATACTTGAATGTCCTAGAGTTTTGTTGAGTGATCAGGGAACTCATTTCATTAACAATAAAATCAGAGATATGATAGAAGAATTCGAGATACATCATCAGAAGAGAACACCTTACCCTCCCCAGGAAAATGGTACAGTATAAGATTTTAACAATATTCTAGAGAATGCATTGACAAAGATTTGCAATGTGAATAGGGATGATTGGTATTTGAAGGTATCAACAGTATTATGGGATTACAGGACTACATGAAAGAACCTTACAGGACATACACCATTTATATGGGTGTATGGGTAGGAAGCAGTGGTTCCATTGGATTATTTAGTACCTAGTCTGCTCATTGCAACAATCACCAACATGACATAAAAAGGTGTTGTGCAAGAAAGATTGGATCAACTGATGGAGTTGGAAGAAGACAGAATTTTAGCAGGATTTCACCAGGAAGTACAGAAAGAAAAGGACAAATCTTGCCACGATAGGCACATAAAGAGGAAAACATTTAAGGAAGGAGATTTGGTTCTCCTCTATG
>JASDQU010012217.1:32752-47439 GCA_032191745.1 Picea mariana
GTTTATTTGGATGATTGGACAATATTCAGTTTACTGAAGGACCATGTAGAAATTCTAAGGTTAATGTTACAAAGATGTAGGCAATGTCAGATTTCCTTGAACATTAAGAAATGTATATTCAGTACACCATTTGGCATCCTACTTGGACACATTTTATGCAAACAAGGCTTGCTAGTAGACCCTACAAAGATTGGTGTTATTGTCAATTTAACACCACCAAAGTTAGTGCACCAATTGAGAGCAACATTGGGCCACACAGGGTACTACAAGAAATCTATGAAGAGATATCCAAAGATTATTGTACCCATGGAGAATTTACTAAAAAAAACACGTCAAGTTTTAGTGGAATGATGAATGCCAAGAGAGTTTGGACATATCGAAATAGAAGATGGTGACAACACCAATTTTGAGCTTTCCATATTGGACAAAATAATTTAATGTGCATGTGGACGCTTCATCCATTGCACTTGGAGCAGTTTTGGCACAACCAGGTGAAGGATACATTGATCACCCAATATATGTTTCTAGTAGAAAATTGTTTGAGTCAAAGTAGAACTACAATACTACAGAAAGGGAAGGTATGTCTATGGTATATTCCTTACAAAAGTCCAGACATTATTTATTAGGGAAACATTTTAAGATATTTATAGATCATTCTACTTTAAAGTACCTAGTTAACAAGCCAGTGTTGGGGGGAAGGATCTGCAGATGGTTGTTATTGTTTCAAGAATATGATTTTGAAATCATAGTAAAAATAGGGAATTTGAATGCAAGACCATATCATCTATAAAGAATTACTAATGGAGAGGAGCCAAAGAACTTGGAGGAGAATTTTCAGATGATAACTTTTTTTCTGTTCAGATTGTTGATGATCATTTTGCTGACATTGTTGGATTCTTGAGCATAGGAATATCTCCCAAGGAATTTACTATCGCGTAGAAAAAACAGTTGGTAGTGTGCTTTGTAGACTATCAATTGGTTGCAGTTCATTTCTATAAGCTAAGTGCAGATAGAATATTGAAAATATGTGTGATGGAGAATGAACACTCCATGGTGTTAGCAAAAGCACATGAAGACATAGATTGAGGGAACTATGCAGGAAATCCTACAACACAAAAGGTGTTGCACACAGGATTATTGTGGCCTACAGTGCATAAGGATGCAAAGGAATATTGTTAGACCTATGATGTCTGTCAAATTGTGGGAAAACCATCCAAAAGGGATGAAATGCCACTCTCGAGTAACTTTACAAGTGTTGATAAATGGGTTGTGGATTTCATTGGGCCCATTAACCCACCAGCAAGGAGGTCAGGATCCAGATATATCATCATTGCGACAAAATACTTAACCATATGGGAAAAAGGATCCCCAGTGAAGGACTGCATCATAGAAACTACAACATTGTTTATCTTTGAGAACGTGGTGACCATACTTGAATGTCCTAGAGTTTTGTTGAGTGATCAGGGAACTCATTTCATTAACAATAAAATCAGAGATATGATAGAAGAATTCGAGATACATCATCAGAAGAGAACACCTTACCCTCCCCAGGAAAATGGTACAGTATAAGATTTTAACAATATTCTAGAGAATGCATTGACAAAGATTTGCAATGTGAATAGGGATGATTGGTATTTGAAGGTATCAACAGTATTATGGGATTACAGGACTACATGAAAGAACCTTACAGGACATACACCATTTATATGGGTGTATGGGTAGGAAGCAGTGGTTCCATTGGATTATTTAGTACCTAGTCTGCTCATTGCAACAATCACCAACATGACATAAAAAGGTGTTGTGCAAGAAAGATTGGATCAACTGATGGAGTTGGAAGAAGACAGAATTTTAGCAGGATTTCACCAGGAAGTACAGAAAGAAAAGGACAAATCTTGCCACGATAGGCACATAAAGAGGAAAACATTTAAGGAAGGAGATTTGGTTCTCCTCTATGGCAACAAGTATTTATAGCACCTTGGGAAGTTCAAGATGCACTAGTTAGGGCCTTATCAAGTAGAGGCCATAAAAAATGGAGGTGTTTTGCAACTGAAAGATATTGCAGGGAAGAATCTCAGAGGACTAGTGAATGGGATTCAACTGAAGTTTTATCAATAAAGACGACCTAACAACCTGAGGTAAAAACAGAAAGAGAATGTATGATTGTACATATTGTATATAGTAGATGTTAGAAGAAAAGGACAAAAATCCATAAAAAGAATAAATATAACAAATATATATATATACACATATAGAATAACACTAGAGATTTTTTGATGTAATAGATTTCTTAGCATTAACAGTGCATTGCAGAAAAACCAGTGTTGAAGACACTATGTGCTGGAAAATAGTTGACAGACACAAAAAGTGTAGCGCGCAGGAAAAAGTGAAAAAGTGACAATTGTCAGTACATCACCCAACTATATATTTGGAAAAGGGGGGAAAGGAAGTTATTTGTGCTTTTTCTAAGGAGAAGAGAAAAGAACAAACCCTTAGCACAAAAGATTGAGAATTTGTGATAGCTAGTGGAGATTTAGAGCTCAGTAGTCTGAATTTTAGTAGAATGTCACCACCGAGAGTTGGAGTGTCAATTAGGGTCAGAAAAAACATAAGAACCAATTCTCGAGTGGCGCAAACCGAGACAAAGTACATGCCGAGAATCATGGATGTCGATGAAACTCACACGATATATTATGAGCCTACTACCATACAGGTCGAGGAGGAACAAAACCCAGCAAAGGAGGTCAGGCAATTGGAGGAGGAAGTGGAAAGGATAGAATCGGACGTGTACAGGGGAAAAGGGCCACAACAAGAAGAACATGCAACAAATTCAGTACAGTAGCACCTAAACTAAGAAGAAGAACATGAAATAGAGCATGAGGATGTACAAGAGGTTGGGGAATCCTCCCCATAAGGGAAGAAGAAAAATCAATTTGAAAGCAGTGCACAAGGCATATAGTGCACACAGACGGAGTTGGAAACAATGATGCCAAAAATCCCAGAGGGAGTAAAATTCGATGACGAAATGGTAGGTGGATTAAACACCATGAAATAATCATATCATGATGTCACAGATGCCATCAAATTCTCATATTTGACGCAGCAAAATTACATGGAGTAAAAAGGAGAGAGCCCATCAGGTGCGCCACTGTTGGAACCTGTGTAGTGGATTTTAGGAATTTACAATACAAGGATCATGAACATGTTAGACATACTGTATTTTTGGCACGGTAAACAAATCAATGGATGTGAGAAAAAACTCCTAGCAAGGGTGAATGGAGGAATTTTATGGATGGATAGGACAATGTCTATCAATATCGATTTGATCATAGCTATCATCGAGCTAACCTCAGATGGGGAGAAGCCAGAGAAATACCTGGAAGATAATACAAAGGTGAAGGCCATCTCTGATAAGATCAAGGAAAAATATGACACGAAGAGATGAAATAGGGGAATTAGGATTAGAAATCAATGATCCTATGACAAGACTTTCCACAAGGCTGCTAGGGTGCAAACTAATTCGCAAGTGTAGAAAGGAAGAAGTACCAACAAGAGTGGTAGCATTTGTAGAACAATGCGTGAAGGGGATATTGATGAGCTGGGTCCCGTACTTGTTCAATTCATTCCTGGAGGATTGTAAGGACACACATGATTGGGGCTCTGATTTCCACTACTCATGTTTACTGATGCAGCCGCGCTCCTTGGAACACGTCCACTCTCATAGGATCTTCTCTACCTTTTGACCCGAAGAACTGAAGTGTTCTTCTATTTCCCTATCGGGAAATCTGCACCCACAGTTATCTTCAAGCAATCCCCTTCTCTTAACTTATCGGAGGATCGGACTTCATGACTTCATGATGTCAAAGGTCGATCACTGGGCTCTTAAATCCCTGAGACCCGATGGCCAGTCAATGTTGACTTTTCTCTTTACCCTGTCAGAACTTTCCTTATCGCAATTTCGCTACTCGTGAGATCAAACACTTTGGTTTATCGACTCCCGATAGCTGATGTGCTGAAACTCTGATGCACACGTGCGAATTGACTTTTCAAATCCCATCACCTCTATCGGGAATTCGGGGTTCGTGACTTTGTGAATCCAGATGCTACTGTATCGGGAATTCTCACCATGAAACCCCGATAGCTCGTGCCACCTGTCCTCCACTCGCCGACTCCACCGTGGCCCACACAAATCTCGCAATCCGTCGGGATATCGCGTATCGCAATATCGTGATTCCCGTTACCAAATCTTTACCTCTTTTCTCTCGAGATCCCTATAGGCTATTTCGCGATCAATCCAATAGCTTTGATAGACTTGGATCAAAAACTCTGCTCTCCTGAACTTCTAGCCTCTCGAGAATACATCTCTTTATCTCCCCTGCACCTTTGTGAGATCTGACAACTCACGAAATGTCGCGGATTCTCCTCGAAGAATACCGACCATCTGTTTCTCCTTATGAATTCTGCTAATGACGAAGTGTCCTTCCACAGAACTCGTCCGCTTGCTCGCAACCCTGCGATGCTTCCTGGATTCCTTCAAGACACCACCGGTCTTACGCTGCCCTTCAATGAAATTGAAGGCTTGTCCCTCCTGAGCTTTCCACGACTTTCAAATTTCTCAGGAAACTCTTGCACGCACTCCTTGTGGCAAACCTCCAACCACATCTAAGTGTTGAAGTCTTTCGACTCTGCTCACACCTGCAGCAGAAGTCTTCCAATACTCTCGCTCAGAATCACAACTCTAAGACTTAGCTTGGCCAGTGCACTCCTTGCACGGCTCTTGTGCCAACTGCACTTCTGGGATGAATAAGAACAAAATCTATCTCTACATGAACCCTCTGTCAACGCACTCCTTGTGGACACTTCAACTGCACTCCTTGCAGGAATCCATCGGCTCAAATAGAGAAACAATTGAAACTCATTCCCTCTTCCTCTCAGACTTCAATTCAACCATGAAATCACATACACATCATATAAAAGCAAATGTATAACTTGAAGCAAACATAAATTGAGCATAACATCAATACACAGAGAATAGACATATAACCATGAATTTGAATCAAAGCTTCTTCTATTAATTCAAATATCAGTACATGGGTGTTCTTTTACACAGCTCCCTGCATGCTCTTTCTCTCCTTCTGCTTCAATCATATGCTTCTGAATAATGTTACAATGCACAATGAGGGTGTCTATATCTCGTTTCCCTCTTGCGCTCTACAATTGTCTAGTATAGAATTTAATTCTACCTACTTTACATTAACTATCTTAAATGCCTCCTATCTACCTACAAACGAGAGCTATCTGCTCAAGGTCCATTTACAATGTACAAGTGCGCCTCATTAAATTATTACATTTAAAGTTTGGCACAACAATTCCAAAGTGTTTTCAAAATTTGTGCTGGCTTCTTTCCAGCTGTCTTCCGCTTTCCGCACCGGCTCGCTTGACGTGGGCGATGCTCCTGCATCATACTCCCTCACTTGAAAAATTTCATGGGCTCCAATCCATGAGCTCCTGCACAGTATATCCATGCTTTTGTATCTCCGCTTCGCTCTCCCAACTGGCATCCTCCACTAGATGATTCTTCCACTTGACCAGATACTCAAAATACTGCCTTCGCCTGGTCCTTTTGCTTACTCTCTTGTCCAGTATGCACTCCATCTACGGCTTCTCTGCAACTGGCATCTGCTTTGTCCACTGGATCGTTGGCTGCTCATCTCCGGTCTCGGTTTTGTCAGCTCTGTATGGGTACAAATCTGCGACATTGAATATCAAAGATATTCTGATTCCATCCAGTAGTTCAATCTCGTAAGCGTTTGTCCCAAATTTCTTCAAGACCCTACATGGCCCGATTTTCTTCATCTTGAGTTTATTATATGTTCCCCTCGGGAACCTTTCCTTCCTCAAATGTGCCAAAACTAACTCAACAACTTCAAACTGAAGTTGTCTCTTGCGTTGATCGACTCTGCGCTTATACTCCTGACTTGAACTCTGCAGTAGCTGCTTCACCTTGCTGTGAAGTTCCTTCATCGCCTCGGTGAAGTCTTCTGCACTAGTGCTGCTAGTAGCAGTCTATTCTGAATCCATCAGTTCATAAACTCCTCTCAGCTGCATACCATAAATAACCTGAAATGGACTCATGCCTGTGATCATGTTCACTGAATCGTTATATGCAAACTCTGTCTGTGGCAATATATTGTCCCAACTGCTGTGGTTCTCTGTCACCAGGCTTCACAACAAATCTCCTAGATTTCTGTTTACAACCTCTATTTGTCCATCCATCTGAGGATGATATGCTGAACTAAATGCCAAATTAGTTCCGAACTTCTTCCACAAGGTCCTCCAAAAATGCCCTATGAACTTCGTGTCTCTGTCTGAAACTATACTTTTCGGTAGGTCGTGAAGTCGAATGACTTCTTTGAAAAACAGATTTGTGATGTGAGTTGCATCACTAGTTTTCTGACATGGGATAAAATGTGCCATCTTGGAAAATCTATCCACTATCACAAAGATAGAGTCAAATCCTCTTTGCGTCCTTGGCAACCCCAATATGAAATCCATGCTGATTTCATCCCATGGCCTCTCTGGCATGGGCAATGGTTGATACAAACCTGCATTCTGCCTTCTCCCCTTTGAATGCTAGCAAATCATGCATCTATCCACAAATATTTTGACCTCTGATCACATCCCTGGCCAAAAATATGACTCGCTTAACTTCGTGAATGTTTTATCATGACCGAAATGTCCGGCCAATCCTCCATTGTGTTTCTCCTTTAACAGATTCTCCCTCGTGGAGCATTTTGGAATACACAGTTGATTACCCTTAAAGAGTAACCCTTCCTGGATCATATACTCAGCCCACTGGCTTCGGTCTCTGAGAATTGGATTCTCAGCTGCTTCATACTCTTCCTTGAAATCCTGATCATCTGCGTACATGTCCCTAAGATCATCAAAACCCAACGTCTTGACTCGGAACTCCTGCAACAGCAAACACTTCCTGCTCAAAGCATCAGCCACTTTGTTAGCAGTACTAGAAATGTTCTTAATGACAAATGTGAAATTCTGCATATACTCTACCCATTTTACATGTCTCTGATTCAACTTTTCCTGATGAGTCACAAACTGTAATGCCCGATTATCACTATATAAAACAAACTCTTTCGAGATCAAGTAATGCCTCCACTTCTTCAATGCATGTATGATAGCATAAAATTCCTTGTCATATGTGGAGTATTTCACCTTCGCTTCATTCATATTCTCATTGAAGTATGCAATCGGCTTGTCTTCTTGACTCAAGACCACACCTATGGCAAACCCGCTTGCATCGCACTTTACCTGAAATGTCTTTCGGAAATCTGGCAACACCAAAACCGGTTGTTCCGTGATCTTCTGTTTCAACAAGTTGAAACTCTTCTCAGCCTCTGCTATCTAGTGAAAAGACTTATGCTGCTTCTTCACTATATCCATCATTGCTGCGCTAATTCCACTAAAATTCCTGATGAATTTTTGGTAGAAACTAGCCAAACCATGGAAACTTCTCACCTCAAAAATATTTCTCGGTGATGGCCAATTTTTAATCACTTCCACCTTCTTCGAATCCATTCTCAACTTATCTGCCGAAATAACAAAACCCAGATAAATGAGCTCCGTCTTCATGAATGAATATTTCTTCATGTTTATCAGCAGCTTATCCTATTGTAGCTTCCGCATCACTGTAGTCAACTGCTTTAAGTGCTCTGCCACTGATTTACTGAAAATCAGTATGTCATCCAAATACACGATGACAAATTTCCCGATGAACTCTTTCAAGACTTCGTTCATCAACCTCATGAAGGTACTCAGTGCATTCATAAAGCCAAATGGCATAACTAGCCATTCATAAAATCCCTTGTTTGTTTTGAAGGCTGTCTTCCACTCATCGCCTTCTCTCATGCGAATATAGTGATATCCGTTTTTCAAATCAATCTTCGAGAATTATTTTGCTCTGCTCAAGAAATCCATCAGATCATCCATCCTCGGCAATGGAAACCTATACCTGATGGTTATTTTGTTGATCTCCCTTGAGTTGGTACACATCCTCAAGCCTCTGTCTTTCTTTGGACTAAGTACTGTTGGACTAGCACATGGACTCAAGCTTTCTCTGACCAAACCTTTGTCCATCAACTCCTAGACTTGTCTCTTAACCTCATCATTCTCTTGCGGCGTCAACCTGTACATGGATTTGTTTGGCAAACTGGCTCCTGGTATGAGATCAATGTGATGACTCTCACTCCTCATCGGTGGCAACAAATGAGGTAATTCATCCACTATGATGTCAGCAAACTCTTCCAGCAGTTCTTGAACCTCATCTGGTAAATCATCCACTCTTGTTCTAGTCAGAACAATCCTCAGTTTTCTGACCACAAAGAATTGTGGATCCTCCTTCTTCTTCACCTCTGTAAGAAGTTCCTTCCCACTCATGAGAAGTACTGTGTTGCTTACCTCTGGCTTCACCTCCTTATCTTTAATTGGAAGCAACATATGGGTTCTCCCATTCTTCTCCAGGGTATATGTGTTCATTCTCCCATCATGAATCACATTTTTGTCATATTGCCATCGTCTACCTAGCAATAAATGACAAACATCCATAGGAATAACATCACACAAGATATTATCATTATACCCACCTATCTTGAATTCAACCAAGCATTGTTTAGTAACAGTTGCCTGGTGTCCTTTCTGCAACCAAGAAATTTTTTACGGGCTTGGATGATCAATCGTCTCCAGCTCTATCTTTTCCACCATCTCGGTTGAAATGAGACTGTCTACAATGACCTTGCACACCCTGTCCTTGGTTTTGCAAGCAGTCTGGAATAATCTGCTCCTCTGGACTGAACTCTCCACCTCCTTCTTGAGTGTCAAAAGAGCATTTCGCATCATAAGAGATCTTCTTCCTTCAGCGTCTTCTGCTTCAACATCCCGCCTCTGCACCTCGGTGATGTGAGCTTCTCCCATCTCCTTCTTTCTCTTTGGACACTCGTAAGACTTGTGCCCATTCTTTCCACATGTGAAGCATGTAATTACTCCACCTCTTCCTCTGCCTCGACCTCTAGTACGAGGAAAAGTGTTTCCATCAGCATAATCTCCCCTCTGCTCATTATGTTGTCCCCTCTGCTCAACATATGGCCTTCACTGTGAGGTTCCACCTCTTTCAACTTTACCCTGAGGTTTCTTCCATTCCTCCTTGGGCTTCTGGAATTTTTCCTGGGAAACTGCCTTGCCTCTGGGCTGACTTCTAACTCGGCCTCTTTGACTCTATTTATGACTCAGCTTCTCCTCATCTTTCAGAGCCAATTGATAAGCATCTTCCACCATTCGGATGGTTAGAATGCTTAAATCATCCTGAATGTCATATCTCAGACCATTCAAATATCTGGAAACCTTTTCATCATCACTCTCCCGATGACCTGCCCTGATGTTCAGTCGATAGAATTCCTCAGTGTATTCCTTCACTATCATCAGCTTTTGTCTCAGGTTCTGCATCCTCCTGAACAGAGTGATTTAATAGTCCCTCGGGATGAATTTCTCTTTCATCTTCGTGATCATTCTATGCCAGCTCTTGATCTTCTGCTTGCCCTTGCAGTGTCTGTCAGCTTGTAGTTCATCCCACCACAATGCTACATGTCCTTTCAAGCGTGTAACAGCATGCTTGACTTTCTTATCCTCTTCCACATATTCATAATCGAAGTATGTGTCGAGAGCTCTAATCCAATCTAGAAGCTCCTTGGCATCCAAGTTTCCCTCATAAACTGGAATGTCCATTTTCTCTCTTGCACCCATCCTAGCAATAGCTTTGATCAAACGCTCGTTTGATGCATCTTCGGTTGTAACCTCCTCTTCACGTTTAGCCTCAATTTTGCTCTCGGAATCAATCAGATCCCCTGCACTAGCTATACGCCTTTGCACTGTCTCCATGTCCTCGAGTCTTGCTCGGAGATCTCACATTTGTCTCTCCATTTCTGGATTAACCACCTGCCTGCCTCTTCTTCTTGGCAGCTCCCTGTCCTCTGGATCAGGTGATTTCCTTTCTCTCCTTGGTGGCATGATGAATTTTCCCCTTCTCTGCTATAGAAAGAAAAGAATCTTTCTGTGCTCTGATACCAAACTGATGCAGCCGCGCTCCTCGAAACACATCCGCTCTCACAGGATCTTCTCTACCTTTCGGTCCGAAGAACTGAAGCGTTCTTCTATTTCCCTATCGGGAAATCTGCACCCACAGTTCTCTTCACGTGATCCCCTTCTCTTTACTTATCGGAGGATCGAACTTCGCGACTTCGCGATGTCAAAGGTCGATCACTAGGCTCTCAAATCCCTGAGACCCGAAGGCCAGTCAACGTTGACTTTTCTCTTTACCCTGTCGAAAATTTCCTTATCACGATTTTGCTACTCGCGAGATCAAACACTTTGGTTTACCAACTCCCGATACCCGATGTGTCGAAACTCTGATGCACACGTGCGAATTGAATTTTCACGTCCTACCACCTCTATCAGGAATTCGAGATTCGCGATTTCACTAATCCGGATGCTATTGTATTGGGACTTCTCGCCATGAAACCCCGATAGCTCGTGCCACCTGTCCTCCACTCGCCAACTCCACCGTGGCCCACACAAATCTCGCAATCCATTGGGATATTGCGTATCGCAATATTGCGATTCCCATTACCAAATCTCCACCTCTTTTCTCTCAAGATCCCGATAGGTGATTTCACAATCAATCCAACTGCTCTGATAGAATTGGATCAACGACTCTTCTCTCCTGAAATTATATCCTCTTGAGAATATGTCGCTTTATCTCCCCTGCACCTTTGTGAGATCTAACAACTCACAGAATGTCATGGATTCTCCTCGGAGAATACCGACCGTCTGTTTCTCCTTATGAATTCTGCGAATGACGAAGTGTCCTTCCACAGAACTCGTCCGCTTTCTTGCAACCCTGCGACGCTTCATGGATTCCTTCAAGACACCACTGGTCTTACGCTACCCTTCAATGAAATTGAAGGCTTGTCCCTCCTGAGCTTTCCACGAATTTCAAATTTCTCGGGAAACTCTTGCACGCACTCCTTGTGGCAAACCTCCAACCACGTCTAAGTGTTGAAGTCTTTCGACTCTGCGCACACCTACAACAACAGTCTTCCAATACTCTCGCTCAGAATCGCAACTCTGAGACTTAGCTTGGCCAGCACACTCCTTGCATGGCTCCTGTGACAACTGCACTTCTAGGATGAATGAGAACAAAATCTATCTCTACATGAACCCTCTGTCAACGCACTCCTTGCGGACACTTCAACTGCACTCCTTGCAGGAATCCACCGGCTCAAATAGAGAAACAATTGAAACTCATTCCCTCTTCCTCTCAGACTTCAATTCAACCATGAAATCACATACACAGCATATAAAAGAAAATGTATAACTGGAAGAAAACATAAATTGAGCATAACATCAATACACAGAGAATAGACACATAACCATGAATTTGAATCAAAGCTTCTTCTATTAATTCAAATATCAGTACATGGGTGTTCTTTTACACAGCTCCTTGCATGCTCTTGCTCTCCTTCTGCTTCAATCATATGCTTCTGAATAATGTTACAATGCACAATGAGGGTGTCTATATCCCGTTTCCCTCTTGCGCTCTACAATTGTCTAGTCTAGAATTTAATTCTACCTACTTTACATTAACTATCTTAAATTCCTCCTATCTACCTACAAATGAGAGCTATCCGCTCAAGGTCCATTTACAATGTACAAGTGTGCCTCATTAAATTATTACATTTAAAGTTTGGCACAACAATTCCAAAGTGTTTTCAAAATTTGTGCTAGCTTCTGTCCAGCTGTCTTCCGCTTTCCGCGCTGGCTCGCTTGATGTGGGCGATGCTCCTACATCATTTACTCATCCTCATTGCATTGATAGGGTGGAAAGAACCGGTGTACAACAAGTACATAGAAAGTCTAGGAAAGTGTAGCACAACCTACTAAACTTCTCTTAGGATCACAACAAACCCAAAGAAGAAGAAGGAAACCAATGACACTTTTGCATGGTACTTATTATATATCTAGGAGCTAGTAGTCAATACCTAGAGGATTTCACTAAAGACTGTGTAGGAGTTTGGATAGATAGAAACTTTTCAGGCAACGCACAACAACATGTAGTTGCAGGCGAAGAGGGACCCATCCAAGGAGTGGCTACAAATGAGTTATTGCGTGACAATGCAGGATATATAAATGGAGGTCCAAGAATGGTCCATGGAATGGAAAGTGCTTGTAATCCCAAGGACAATTCCAAGAGGACAAACTAGGATGCAAGATAGAATAGTCCCTGTGCAGTAGACAAGCACAAATGGTGCGAGCAAAAAGAATAATGTCTCACAGGGAAAAGTGGAAGTAAGTATCCCAATCCAAAAGAAACGATGTGTTATCACCCTATAAATTATAGGAATCAACTAGTGACTAGGATATTATCTGTCTCTAGTGTTTTTGTTGACAAATGATTTTTCATTCTGCAAATAATTTGAAAAGAAAAGAAAAAGGAAAGGAAAAAAAAGAAAAGAAAAAAGAAAAAAGAAAGAAAAGAGGGCATAAAAGAATTGCAATAAAGGCCCCATGCAATAATGGTAACTTGGTCCATACCCGAGCCTCAAATAAATGATGAAGTCCAGAGAATCTTGCATCTCTCGGACAACACAAAGACTGGGGATTGGTACCTGTATCAAAACCACACCGAGATTAGAGTATTCAGGTGCGAGTTGGCACCCTACAAGCTACCCAAATATGTGTCGGTAAGAATATTTGCTTTAGAGTATATAAGACAAATCATGAATTCAGATGACATCCATTTCGTATCATTGAAGAAAAAGCAGCAACTTGGAATCAAGGGGCAGATTGTCTCCTTCATCTGCAACAGTCGGGGTGCTGGGGAAGAAGCTGACAGGATGTTGAGAGAGATGAAGTTTTTCTTAAGCTTCCCATGGCATTATGATCTGTGCGGGATCATCTCAAAAATGTGGGTGAAGAACAAGAACATCCCGTAAGTTCATGTGTCTAAGCCTAAGATTGAAAGATTTGCCAATCAGACAGTATGGGTGCCTGACACCTTGGTTGAAGCAGAGCAGTAGGTTCCCGAAACCTTTGTGCCACGAATGACCATGCCACAGGTCCCTAAGGAAAAAAGGCTTCGACAATATTTATCTTCGCTTGTCACGGAGGTATCATCCGAAGAGTTCTAGCTACACACTAAGAGGCCCAAGACTATTTCAGTTCCCAACCAAACAGAAGAAAAAGAAGTCCCACCTACCACAGTGACCAAGTCTATTATTCCACCCTTTGGTTCGAGCATCCTTAAGGATATCACCCCAGCATTACCAAAGAAATCCATAGACTCCCCATTGGACACTCAGCAAAGCAAGACTGGGCCTAAGTTGAGCATTTTCGAGAAGTACGAGATGATCAAGAAAAAGAACCAGACCCTTACCAACAGTACTTACACTCAGTTTCAGAAGTAGACGTCGATTGCACAGCATAGGTTGTTGTCTGCATTTGACACAGAAAAGGGCAGGATGCACATGGTCTTCCTCCAGGCACAGGTACCAAAACCCAAGGTAATCATGGACTACAAGAGGGCCACCTTCGAATTCCAGTCGAAGGATGTGCACCTAACAGATTAGATGGATCTACACAAGCATACAGGGGAGATGGTATTCTATACATTGGCACATGCTTCCGCTTCTGCAGCAAAATTACAGGTGTCACTAAACAATGCTCAGACACAACTCAAGCTGGAGAAAATATCATCCTTTGCGAAAGAAAATAGAATCAAAACTTTGGAGGAGCTGGTTCTCAAGATCGACTATGACCCTTTGAATGTCAAAGCAGCAGAGGAGATGATAAAGAAGAAGAATGCTGACATCGCCTCCTTAAGAAAATAGTTGAAACTCCCGCCCACAAAGGACTCGCAGGCGAAGGAGATAGCAGAGAAAGAAGGTGAGAAGTATGAAATGCTTAAGCTGCTCATGGAGCAGAATGCATAGCTCAAAGAAATGGAAGCTGAAATGGAGAGTTTATTAAAAGAGAAGCAGAAGATGAAGCCAATGGAAGTCATTCCATTGAGTGCCATTCTGATTTCAAGAGCAAGCATTGTATCAGTAACAACAATCCCATCCGCAACTCCATTGTCATCTCAAGAGAATACAGCCAACCTGGCTAGATCCATGGAGAAGATGAACCTGCAGGAGATAGAGATCAGCAGGCTTAAAAAGGAAGTTGAGGACCTTCAGGAACTCAAAACTTCCTTACGGACCAGCCTCTCCAAAGAAAAACAGGTAACAGAGCATCTCAAGTAGGAGTTACAGTAGCTCCAGAAACAAACAGTGGCAGGAAAGACATTGGTCGAGGTTAAAGAATGTGTATGGACAGACATCATTAAGTCCATTAATAAAATATGGCCCATGATCCAAATCATGTTTAAGCATAATGAATTGCTCCAGAGGAGTAAACAAACAATTGAGAAGATCAGAGTAGAATTGGGAGACATGCCAACATAGGCAAATGAGATCATCAAGTTCCTCAATTCTAAGACTAGGGAAGAGCTAGAAGAGCTGAAGATCGAAGATAGAACAGAGACCATCCTTGAGGTCAAAAGAGTTCTGACCAAGAGAGGTCTA
>JASDQU010012217.1:47459-65528 GCA_032191745.1 Picea mariana
ATTGGGAGACATGCCAACATAGGCAAATGAGATCATCAAGTTCCTCAATTCTAAGACTAGGGAAGAGCTAGAAGAGCTGAAGATCGAAGATAGAACAGAGACCATCCTTGAGGTCAAAAGAGTTCTGACCAAGAGAGGTCTAATTCTTCAACTGGAAGAAAAGGTTCAGGTCATGGACCAAGGGGTACAAAGGTTCTTCAACAAGATTGAAGCTCTCCAAAAGAAAGGTCTACCTGGTTTGAAGGTTATTAATGATAAACTGATGACTCTCCCAGATTACAAGAAGAGACTGGCTGACATGTCCAAGGATAGTTCAAAGTTTGCAGGCATTTAAGGGAGCATCACCGGCAAAGCATTTATGGATGCCCTTTAGTGGGACATTAGCATCCAGCACGAGATCTGATACATTTTCCTCACCAATCCTACATTTGCTAAGTATACAGACATGGACAAGGTGTATCGAAGACTGCTCAAAGTCAACGTGCCAAGTCATCTTAGATGGGAGGAACTCTGTGATCTAATTGATTAGCAGATGAGTTGTCCCCAGTCCATTCATTTGTCCAGTTATAAGAGGTTGTGCAAACACCTCGCCAACGGCCTACCTAGAAATCAGCGTACAGTTACACCAAGTCATCGAGTAGTTCCTACATTTTTGAGATTTGTTAAATTTGTTAGGCTAAAAATAGGTTTAGCACGTCTTGGTCATTTATGATAGGAATTTTTGTAATTGAGTTATAAATACTTTACCTTTCAAAGTGTTGAGGGTTGTTGATCTTCACACCCTGACGCTATTAGACTGTAATATTGTTGAAGAGATCTTCCATTAATAAAAGGAGGCACTTTACAGGATTCTTGCATGTATTCATTGGTGATGTTTTCCTTCTAAGTTGAATGTTATTCTTGCTCCGTGATCATCTTGTTTTCTAATTCTAATCTTTAAGAGTAACGAATGTTGCAGGATTTATCTTCATATACCCTATTTCCGACTCAAAAGATTTAAGTGTTTATCTTCTGGTGTTTTTAATAAAGAAATTCTTAATTGCTTCTTTGTTGAAAATTATTTTTCTCATCTTTTCCGTTGTCCATCATTTATGCTATTAAAAGATCCAGTGTTTATATTATCTTTCCCTGTGGAGAGTTTTCCTTTATGTTTCTGGTTCTGATCTCACATTTTATTAAAACGAAGACCCCGTAGCCCAATGGATGTGTAGACTGTCTCAACCAATTCGAAAAACATTTTAACAACAAAACCGACCTATTTCTTTACCTAGCCTAATATTTAAAATTGGAAACATAGCTAAATCATATAGAGAGATCCCTCTCTGAAGTTGGAAGGGATAGATCCCAACTTCAAAAGTGGTTGGATAAAGTTACCTTTGTAGATTTCTTCTTTTGTCAACCTCTGGGAAATTTACCAAGTGCTAACATAGTGGCGACTCCACTGGGGAACTGAACGAAAAAGTTAAAACCTACGTCCTTTTTCCCTAAAAAGAAAATTTTGTATCTAAAATATTTCTCCTTAAATAATGCAATTCTGAGAAGGAAGTAATGTTCAGAGGTTGATTAAAACTTTGTACATTTTATTTTCAGATTCATAAAATTAAAAAGTATATATATAAAAAACCAAAAAGAATTATGGCTCCCAAGAAAGTCTATTCTCGATCTCATCCAGATCCAAAACCTGTGAAAGTAACAGACAATCCAGAGCATTTTCTCAGGAAAAATACCTTAGCTGAAGGTTCAGTGAGTCATATTCCCCTTCATAAGTCCCTGTCCTTTTCAGGGAAACCCATTATCTCTCAAGACCCTGATCTCAATACCTTTCCACAACAAAGCCTGGTTAGAACACGGTCTGACAGTTTTGTGACTGGAATCCTTTTTGACCCAACTGTTTTGCAACCTCGAACCCTCGAAGTTCTGTCTCCCATGACCAAACTGCAAATCACTCCCTCAGTGCTCTCCAGCCCCTCCTCGTCCTCACCCTCAGTCGCTACCTCGCCAATCATCCAGGTTGTTGTCCCACCTCCTCCACCCATCATGGAAGCTCGATATGATCCTTTGGTGTTGCTTACGCCACTACATGCCATGCCCAAAGACTATCAGACAAGACTTCCAAAGTTTGATGCAACCAGACCATTAAACGCCCAACAACATGTGGACAAAATGAATGATTATTTTGACCTGCAAGAAGTTGACGAGGCTGACGTTCAAATGAGATTATTTGCCCAAAGTTTGACAGGTGACATCAAGAAATGGTACAAAGATTTACCTACCACCTCAATTCCTGACCTTGTCGTGTTCCAAAGGAGTTTTCTTGACAGATGGGAGGTAAAGAAAAACCCTCTCCAAATATTGTCAGAATACGAGAACATAAGAAGAAATCAAGGTGAGATGGTACAAGATTACTGCACCCACTTCAATAACCTCTACAATGCAATCCCGACCGAAATCAAACCTTTACAGGTTCTGGCATTGATTAAATTCCCTGATGTATTTGACGTCGACATGTCTTACCAACTAAGAGAAAGAAATTCTACCACCCTAGAGGACATGCAGAAAAGTGCTATAAGTGTGGAGGCCAATTTGTTGGTGAAAAGAGCACGATAGAGGTCAGAGAGGAGGGTTACCATTAAAGAAGAGCCTTCCATGTCAAACTCCAATTCCAAATTGGATTCTTTGGCCAGAGCAGTGGAAAGAATGATGGACAAACTCACTGTGTCAGATAGAAATGCTCCAAGAAATGACTCACCGGCTCCTCAAGTCCGGAATCCTAACTTCAGGAGAAACCCTCCTCAAATCAAACAGAGAGATCCTAGGGATCAAAGAGAGCAGAGAGGTCTAGATCAGCAGATCAAACCTCCCCTGCAAGAAAACTATGCTAATGAGGGAGGGGAAGTGATTGAGGAATTGGAGGACACTCACATCAATCTCATGGGCATTCACGACAATGAAGCTATTTTCCTTACCCAAGAAGAGCAAGAACTCTTTCTTCTCAATCAAACAAAAGTAAGTGAAGAAGCTGAAGATGCAGAACAACAAGCCTTCGAAAATGCTATTTTGGAGGTACACCGGCAGTACAATCTGCGAAGTAAAAAGACAGAAGGGAATTCCCCAAAAAAGACCATTGAAACAAAGAAGGTTGTCAAAACCAAGAAGACCTCCGAGCCATCTGCCGAGAAGATTCCTGAGAAGGGTAATGCTGAGAAGATTCTTGAGAAGAGTAATGCCGACGCTCCCACGAATAAAAACCTTACCATTCTAAAAAGGCTGTCACAGCTTGAGGTTTCACCTATTAATCCACCAAGTACTTCTGAGCAGAAGAATATGGTGGACAAACCAGAATTGATGAGCCAAGACAAAACTCCCACACCTTTCATCCTTGAGGGGAAATTGGCCAAAGTAAAAATTCCCATTCCACTTACAGAGTTGATGAACAAAGACGGTTATCGTTCACAGGTGATTAAATCACTTGCCATTGAACCAGACATAGGCACGAAAGCCTTAACCATTGGATCAAAAAATCATTCAGACACTGTGAACCTTACTGATGATCAACCTGAGCTTCTTTTCAGACCTGAAGTAGATGGTCGAGATGACACTGGTGAGGTCGCTCCTTTTTACATCAGTTTGAACATACACGACCTAATCTTGCATAATGCTATGTTGGATTTGGGTGCTTCCCATAATCTGATGCCGAAAGCAGTGATGGAGAAACTAGGACTGGAGGTCACCAGACCTTACAAGGATCTACATTCGTTCGACTCAAATAAAGTTAGATGCATTGGTTTGATCAAGGACCTGTGCATCACCCTGGTCCAGATTCCTGCAAAGAGCATGGTCATGGATGTGGTAGTCGCAGACATCCCTCCAAAGTATGAAATGTTGTTGTATCGGTCTTGGGGAGCTAAGTTGAGGGGTACCTTGCAGCTCAATATGTCCTATACCACCATCCTAGTTTTTGGGCAACAAAGAAGGTTATACAGAGAAACAATGATGAAGTACATGGTCAGTAGCCAGGAAAAACTGCATAACTATCCTCTTTACTCTGCACATTCTGACTTGGATTCTTTTATCCTGTATAACGATGGTGACACGGGAGAGCAAGACATTCAGTTGGGAGAGGATACATCTAGTCCGGAAGAAGACCAAGAAATCATCGAGGTCGAAAGGAAGAAACATGTAATAACTGAAGAATTACTGGTAGATTTCTAGAGTATGGATTTTGATGGAGCAGTGAGCAAAGAAGGAGTTGGAGCAGGAGTATGGCTGCATAATCACAGAAACAGGTACTCAGAAAAGCATTCTTACAAATTAAATTTACAATGCACTAACAATATTGCTGAGTATTAAGCCTTGATGCTCGGTCTGAAGCTTTTGAAAAAAGTTGGTGCTAAACAGATAATGGTAAGAGGTGACTATGAATTAATAATCAAGAAAATCAAAGGTGAGTACGCTGCGAAACACCCACGTCTTAGAGCTTATAGGAATGTCGTTCTTGATGCCTTGAGATGTTTTACTAAAGTCGACTTGCAGGTAATGCCGAGGGGACAAAACATTCTAGCGGATGGATTGGCTACGTCAGCAGCCACCTGTAAGATTCCTTTCCGCTCGACTCGCCCATACACTATTGAGGTAAAATGTAGACCAACCGTTCCCAACAACATCAGGTATTGGCAAGTCTTTGGCAATGATGATCAGATTGAGGACTTTTTCCAGTGTAAAAATGACTTTGAATGTACAAATATAGATTTAGAGAACGAAGATGAAAATGTAAATAGTTATGATTTTGAAATTGATAGTGTAAATACTGTAGATTCAGGAGAATTAGGCGATGACGAAATGAACTCTGATGTTTTACAGTTGAAAAGCAATGTTTTTCCTAGAGGTCTAGTTCCTTTAGAGGACCTGTTTGATTTTAACGACGTGGCCAAAAAACCAAAAATTTAAGCCCACAGACAAGAGGTGGAAGACTATAATATAGGGACTGAAGAGAAACCTAGGATAGTCAAATTGTCCAAATCATTACCCCCAGAGCAAAAACTCAAATACATTGATTTGTTCAAAGAATATTCAGATGTCTTTACTTGGGGTTATGAGGACTTGAAGGTTTATGATACCAGCATCATACAACATAGAATTCCCATAAGAGAAGACAAAAAACCGTTTAGGCAGAAACTTAGGAGGATAAATCCCAAGTTACTCCCTCTGATAGAAAAGGAAATCAAAAAAATGTACGATGCCAAGATCATAGTTCCGTTGCATTTTTCCAAGTGGGTCTCTAATTTGGTCCCTACACGTAAGAAAACCAGGGAAATCAGACTCTGCATAGATTTTCAAAATATGAATAAAGTCTCCCTGAAGGATAATTACCCCTTGCCGAAAATGCACCACATCCTGCAAAGGGTGGTCAGGTCCAGTCGAATTTCTCTGCTGGACGGTTTCTCGGGTTACAATCAGGTTTTAGTTCACCCGGATGACCAAGACAAAACCGCTTTCACCACACCATGGGGCACTTTCATGTATGTGAAAATGTCATTTGGTCTGATGAACGTGGGAGCCACATTCCAGAGAGCTATGGATATTGCCTTCGTGGAAGAATCAGGTAAGTTTATTGTCGTCTATTTAGATGATGTGACTGTGTTTTCTCAATCTGATGATGGACACCTTAGACACTTCAGACGAGTCTTTGAGAAATGTAGAAGGTTTGGGATTTCTTTAAATCCTAAGAAGAGCCTTTTTGGGTTAGAAGAAGGCAAACTGCTAGGACACATCATCTCCAAAGATGGAATCAAAATAGACCCTAGCAGAATCAAGGCCATACAAAATTTAGAACATCCAAGAAACCTCAAAGAACTACAATCTTTTATCGGGAGGATTAACTTTCTATGAAGATTCATTCCCAATCTGGCCGAGCTCCTTAGAAACATTACAAACATGCTTAAAAAGGACGTAAAAATAAAATGGGACTCTGAGTCCAGACAGTCTTTCGAACAAGTCAAACGAGCACTCACAGAAGCCCCTATTCTGATAAGTCTTGATTTCACTAAGGATTTATATCTCTTTTCTTTCTCTTCCGAACATATTATAGTAGTGGTTTTACTGCAAAAGAACAGCAAAGGGTATGAACAACCCATAGCTTTCTTTAGCAAAGTGTTAAAGGACGCTGCTCTAAATTACAAGATAATGGAGAAACAGGATTTTGCCTTGGTTAAAGCTATAAAAGACTTTAGGGTATACATTCTCCATTCCCACACCATAGCTTATGTTTCAAATGCGATAGTTAAGGACATTTTGAAACTGGACAATCCAGATGGAAGAAGGGGAAAATGGATTGTTGTCATTTTAGAATACGATATAGAGATTAAGCCCACAAAACTAATCAAAGGTCAAGGCCTTGCTAAATTAATGGCTGAATCTAACTTCCATGCTCTTGACATTAATTTTCTAGATGTGGCAGATGAACGGGGCAATATGGCGACTCCAAACGTGAGAGAGGTATTTATAAACTCTCCCTGGTACGCGGACCTAATATTCGTTTTGCAAAATCTACAAGCTCCCCCTGGTTTGACTAAGACCAAAGCTATATTTTTAAAGTTGAAAGCCTTAAAATTCTGTATTCTAGAAGGAAATTTGTATTGGAAAGATCTTGGAAGCATTTTGTTAAATTTTTTATTGAAACATGAAGCTGACAAAGTGTTACAAGAATTTCATGTAGGTGAATGTGGTAGCCATTTGAACTGGAAGGTCACAGCCAACAAAATACTCAGAGCGGGTTTCTATTGGCCCACCCTATTTGTCAATGTGCATCAAAAGGTAACTGCATGTCATCAATGTCAGTTGTTTGAAGGCAAAAGGAAACTTCTTCCTCTCCCCTTGAAACTGATCTCAGTTGAAGCCCCTTTCCAGCAATGGGGACTAGACTTCATTGGAGAAATACACCCCCCTTCCTCGGGCCAGCACAGGTGGATTCTCACTGCCACCGATTACTTTACCAAATGGATCGAAGCAGTACTAAGAAGGCAAGCCACTGACTCTGTTACTATCAAGTTCCTTGAAAATAATATTTTGTCTCACTTTGGATGTCCTAGAAAGATTATAACTAACAATGCAGCTGCCTTTCGGTCGAAAAAGCTTATAGATTTATGCAATCAATATCACATCAGTTTGGGGCATTCCATAGCCCACTACCCTCAGGGGAATGGGATGGCGGAATCTTCAAACAAAACCTTGGTCAATATCATCAAGAAAAAATTGTAGGAAAATAAGAAATCGTGGCACAACAAGCTGGTGTTCGCTTTGTGGGCTGACAAACTGACCACCAAAAGGTCAATCGGTATGTCACCCTATCAGCTGGTCTATGGTACAGAGGCAGTTTTCCCCACTTCTCTAGGAGTCCCTTTCATGAAGTTGCTTCAAGATGTACAAGCTAAGCCAAATGACTCACAGAGAAGGATCAACCAGATGATCCATTTGCAGCAGTCTAGGGAGGACGTTTTCAACAAGACTCAGGTGGTCCAAGAAAGCATCAAGAAGATTTTTGACAAAAGAACCAAGGAAGACAATTTTGAACTAGGAGATTTGGTGCTGAGATGGGAAACCAGAAATGAAGACAAAGGAAAGCATGGAAAATTTGACAATCTGTGGACAGGACCACACATGATCCAAGCTTTCAGGGGAAACAATGCTTTCTTGCTAAACAATGCTGATGGGATAGATATGCCAGGAGCACCTATGAATGGCAGAATGTTGAAACATTATGTTCCACCTCAGTAGAGTTTCGAGTTTCCACTCTCCATTGTACATACCATTTTAATTTTCACTTTTCACTTGCATTTTCTGAGTGAAGAACATTAGTCAGTTGGTTGAAGCCCGAAGAGAAGGCCCTAAGCTGTTAATCATTGTTTTTCCATCTTTGAGAATAAAACCAATGAAGGATACTAGGCAAAAATGTTCAAAATGACAGGAACTAGGATTCTTGGCACTTCACAGGGCAAGTACCATCCCAGGTGGAGCCACTGTTATCACCCTATAAATTATAGGAATCAACTGGTGACTAGGATATTATCTGTCTCTAGTGTTTTTGTTCACAAATGATTTTTGATTCTGCAAATAATTTGAAAACAAAAGAAAAAGGAAAGGAAAAAAAAAAGAAAGAAAAGAGGGCATAAAAGAATTGCAATAATGGTAACTTGGTCCATACCCTTCAAGCATGGCCAAGTTCTTTTTAAATTTGATGTTGATAGGGTAGTGAATGATTTGGCTAAACAGATTAATCTTAGCCAAAGTGTCTAGGTTAGATTAGTGAACAAATCTTGCGAGACTGTCTAATCCTGGTCGGATAGCCCTAGCGTAGAGTAATTTCTTAACCCAACAGTTTAATCTGGGTTAACTGTCATAGGAAACTAGGTTAGAACATAGGTTAGTGGCACTATTGCTTCGTTCCAATAAAGCTATCTTGATGTAAGTGTTGCACCATGTTTCAAATGCTTAACAGATAGTTTGATCAAAGTCCCTTGGTGGTGTTTATTTGAAAATGTAGGGAAAAAAACATAAAATGCGTTTATCCTAAGTTTCCCCAGTGCATGTGCTTTTCCGCTCCCATTTATACTCTCCGCATATACCGACGGTCTTGATCACGATGCTTAGATCTACGGTGCACAAAGCATTCCGGACCCCCTCGACCATTCTGCTTTTAACTAGGGGGGTACGGAATCGGTAATAAGACTTGCACACATCTAGACGGCCCAGGGACGAGCGCTTAAATCAACGGTCCAGATTGGATTCCGGACCCCCCCCATCCATTCTGCCTTTAATGGAAGGGGGGGGTCCGGAATGAGCAATAAACAGCACGCTTGGATCTACGGCTCAGAAACAGGCGGGCAGATCAATGGCCCACAATGGATTTTGGACCCCCCCTAGTTAAAAGCAGAATGGTCGAGGGGGTCCGGAATGCTTTGNAAGTGGCATAAATCTATTGGTCCTGAATTCCCATCACCATCTGCTATCTGATAGACCCCCATCACTTATGGACGTCATCTTCCACTGGTTCCACTTGTCCCACTTTTTCCCGAGTTATGTCCCATCCCATAACTGTTGTCAGTCCCCTACCCCCTTTCACTCATGACCAGCCCCATATTGCGACTTTTACCTCCAATCGCTAGCCATCACATCACCGGTTCGTATTTTTCAGCCACCGTCACCTGCCATCTCACCCCCAAGTGGCCCGTTGTCCATTTATTACTGGATAACGTATCCGTTATCCAGCTGACATGTCTCTCGCGCCCAACCGACCCCAGTTTTAAATAAAACTATCGTTTTCTCCCTTACTTTCGCTATTCACCCATCACACTAGAGAAACTCATATCCTACTCCTTCGTTACGTTCTGTCGCCCTCATCCACAGTCAGTCGACCCCACTAACCTTGTGTTTATTGCAGGTATTGTTGCAGAGATGGCGCCAAAGCCCAGGCAAGAAGAAGAAGAGGAGAATCCATTTCTCCCTCCTCCTGTCGACCTAGACAAGATCCCACTAGTTGAAAAAGACAGATTAATCGCAGATACCAAATGCGACTTCGATTTCTCAGACCTCCAGTCATGGCTCAAGGAAGTGTTCCTGGACCAGAGTGACGAAATTGGACTCTGGGAGTCCAATTTACCCCTCTACCTTTTTCCCCAAATCCACCATTTTCCCGAGTTCGCGCTTAAATGTCAGGCTCACTATATTCCTGAACAAAGAGCTGTAATCTCCTCGTCCGAAGACACCCTGTTCCTCATTACACCCGAAGACATCGAACAGATGATGCAAATTCTCCGTGCTGACTCTGCGTCTCCTTTCAACCTAGAAATCCTCACAGAGTTGTATCAGAAGATGACTTTTCCCCAAAGAGATCAAATATTTGAGCTTTTCCTTCCCACCTCCGCTCAATTTCCTTCCACAAATGCCACTTACCCATCGTCCATGTTCTCCACTAAGGGAAACCAGGTCATTTCTTCCCTCTGTGCTTTGCTAGGGTACTATTCCGACTAGTGGGTAGATGAGCCCATTCTGGGTTTTCTATCCATTTTTTCCACTAATGAAAAGCCCACAACCCAGTTTGATTTTAGCACCTTCTTGGCAGACAATATTCATGAACAGTTCATGAATTTTGGCATGGAAGACATGTTCAGATACTCATCTATACTAGCCTACATGTTTGTTTACTTTCAAGCAGACAAATTTAGTTTTTCTATGTAGAAGATGGATGCAGAGGGAAGGCCTCAGGCAGTCACAGCATGGACCTCTTTGCTGAACCATAACTCCACAGAGTATAGCTTCAAGGCATTCATCGATCTGTTCTGCCACCTTGTGGTAAGCATGTTGGGCGGCGGGCCCGAGCCTCAAATAAACGATGAAGTCCAGAGAATCCTACATCTCTCGAACAACACAAAGACCGGGGATTGGTACCTGTATCAAAACCACACCGAGATCAGAGTATTCACGTGTGAGTTGGCACCCTACAAGCTGCCCAACTATGTGTCGGTAAGAATCTTTTCTTTAGAGTATATAAGACAAATCATGAATTCAGATGACATCCATTTCGTATCATTGAAGAAAAAGCAGCAACTTCGAATCAAGGGGCAGATTGGCTCCTTCATCTGCAACAGTCGGGGCACCGAGGAAGAAGCTGACAAGATGTTGAGAGAGATGAAGTTTTTATTAAGCTTCCCATGGCATTATGATCCGTGTGGGATTATCTCAGAAATGCGGGTGAAGAAAAAGAACATCCCGTCTGTTCATGTGTCTAAGCCTGAGATTGAAAAAATCACCAATCAGACAGTATGGGTGCCTGACACCTTAGTTGAAGTAGAGCAGCAGGTTCCCCTGACCTCTGTTCCACCAACGACCATGCCACAGGTCCCTAAGGAAAAAAGGCTTCAACAAGATTTATCTCCGCCTGTCACGGAGGTATCATCCGAAGAGTTCCATCTACACACTAAGAGGCCCAAGACTGTTTCAGTTCCCGGCCAGACAGAAGAAAAAGAAGTCCCACCTACCACAGTGACCAAGTCTGTTATTCCACCCTTCGGTTCGATCATCCTTAAGGATATCACCCCAGCATTACCGAAGAAATCCACAGACTCCCCATTGGATACTAAGCAAAGCAAGACTGGGCCTAAGTTGAGCATTTTTGAGAAGTACAAGATGATCAAGAAAAATAACCAGACCCTTACCAGCAGTACTTACACTCAATTCCGGAAGAAGACGTCGACTGCGCAGCATGAGCTACTGTCTACATTTGACACAGAAAAGGGCAGGATGCACATGGCCTTCCTCCAGGCACAAGTACCAGAAACCAAGGTAATCACGAACTACAAGAGGGCCACCTTCGAATTCCAGACGAAGGAAGTGCACCCAGCAGATCAAATGGATCTTCACAAGTAGACAGGGGAGATGGTATTCCATACATTGGCACATGATTCCGCTTCTGCAGCAAAATTACAGGTGTCACTAAACAATGCTCAGACACAACTCAAGCTAGAGAAGATATCATCCTTTGCGAAAGACAATAGAATCAAAACTTTGGAGGAGCTGGTTCTCAAGATCGGCTATGACCCTTTGAACATCAAAGAAACAGAGGATATGATAAAGAAGAAGAATGCTGACATCGCCTCCTTGAGAAAACAGCTGAAACTCCCGCCCACAGAGGACTCGCAGGCGAAGGAGATAGCAGAGAAAGAAGGCGAGAAGGATGAAATTCTTAAGCTGCTCATGGAGAAGAATGCACAGCTCAAAGAAATGGAAGATGAAATGGAGAGATTATTAAAAGAGAAGGAGCAGATGAAGCCAATGGAATTCATTCCATTGAGTTCCATTCTGATTTCAGGAGCAAGCACTGTATCAATAACAGCAATCCCATCTGCAACTCCATTGACATCTCAAGAGAATACAGTCGACCTGGCTAGATCCATGGAGAAGATGAACCTGTAGGAGACAGAGATCAACAGGCTTAAAAAGGAATTTGAGGACCTTCAGGAACTCAAAACTTCCTTCCAGACCATTCTCTCCAAAGAAAAAAAGGTAACAGAGTAGCTCAAGCAGGAGTTACAGCAGCTCCAGAAACAAACAGTGGCAGGAAATACATTGGCCGAGGTTAAAGAATGTGTATGGACAGACATCACTAAGTCCATTAATGAAATATGGCCCATGATCCAAATCATGTTTGAGCAGAATGAATTGCTCCAGAGGAGTAAACAAGCCATTGAGAAGATCAGAGTAGAATTGGGAGACATGCCAACACAGGAAAATGAGATCATCAAGTTCCTCAATTCTAAGACCAGGGAAGAGCTGCAAGAGCTGAAGATCAAAGACAGAATAGAGATCATCCTTGAGGTCAAAAGAGTTTTGACCAAGAGAGGTCTAATGCTTCAGCTGGAAGAAAAGGTTCAGGTCATGGACCAAGGGGTACAAAGGTTCTTCAACAAGATTGAAGCTCTCCAAAAGAAAGGTCTACCTGGTCTGAAGGTTATTAATGATAAACTGATGAATCTCCCATATTACAAGAAGAGACTGGCTGACGTGTCCAAGGACAGTTCAAAGTTTGCAGGCATTCAAAGGAGCATCACCGACAAAGCATTTCTGGATGCCCTTCAGTGGGACATTAGCATCCAGCATAAGATCTGATACATTTTCCTCACCAAGCCTACATTTGCTAAGTATACAGACATGGACGAGGTGTATCGAAGACTGCTCAAAGTCAACGTGCCATGTCATCTTAGATGGGAGGAACTCTGTGATCTAATTGATTAGCAGATGAGTTGTCCCCAGTCCAGTCATTTGTCCAGTCAGAAGAGGTTGTGCAAACACCTTGCCAACGGCCTACCCAGAAATCAGCGTACAGTTACACCAAGTCATCAAGTAGTTCATAGATTTTTGAGATTTGTTAAATTTGTTAGGCTAAAAATAGGTTTAGCACGTCCTGGTCATTTATGACAGGAACGTTTGTAATTGAGTTATAAATACTTCACCTTTTGAAGTGTTGAGGATTGTTGATCTTCACACCCTGACGTTATCAGACTGTAATATTGTTGAAGAAATCTTCCATTAATAAAAGGAGGCACTTTACAAGATTCTTGCATGTATTCACTGGTGATGTTTTCCTTCTAAGTTGAATGTTATTCTTGCTTCGTGATCATCTTGTTTTCTAATTCTAATCTTTAAGAGTAAGGAATGTTGCAGGATTTATCTTCGTATACCCTGTTTCCAACTCGAAAGATTTAAGTGTTTATCTTCTAGTGTTTTTAATAAAGAAATTCTTAATTGCTTCTTTGTTGAAAATTATCTTTCCCATCTTTTCCATTGTCCATCATTTATGCTATTAAAAGATCCAGTGTTTATATTATCTTACCCTATGGAGAGTTTTCCTTTATGTTTCTGGTTCTGATCTCACATTTTATTAAAATGCAGACCCCATAGCCCAATGGATGTGTATACTGTCTCAACCAATTTGAAAAACATTTTAACAACAAAACCGACCTATTTCTTTACCTAGCCTAATATTTAAAATTGGAAACATAGCTAAATCATATAGAGAGATCCCTCTCTGAAGTTGGAAGGGCTAGATCCCAACTTCAAAAGTGGTTGGATAAAGTTACCTTTGTAGATTTCTTCTTTTTTCAACCTGTGGAAAATTTACCAAGTGCTAACACGATGGACACAGAAGAAACCACAGGGTGGTTCCACACAAGGTCCACTGTGCACAGAGAAAACATCGAGAGACACAACAGAACAGGTGCATGCAGGAGAAGAAAGGAAAAAGACACATGATATCTCTATGAAGGAAGAAATTGGGCAGGAGATAAGACTGGATACACATATGCTAGATACGTCTGAGCCATCATATGCCCAAAGGAAGAGGACATGGGAGAAAACAAGTGGCCCCAGGAAGAAGGAGAAGGCTCATAAAAAACCATTACAAATATCACTGATAGTAGATGATGTGAAACTAATAGCCACAACAATCAGAGATCAACTATCTGAGGTGTGGGAGAATGTTGAGTGGCACAAGGCTTGAATTTTGGAGCAAGTACATGAAGTGAAAAATGGGTTGGATCAGTTCAAGATTAGGGCAGAGAATCCTTCAAAAAACAAACCACCGCAAACTGGGGAAGGAATGCATGCTAGAGAAATAGTGAAAATCACAGTCTAGGGGAGTGCCAATTTGATCATAACCCTTGAGATGTTGTTCATCGATGAGGAGGAAGCATAGAGGCCCCTAAATTAAATCGATACATTTTACTTGGCGTTGCCCAAGATCTCGACGAAGGCGCTCTCTAAATTACAAATTAGTGTTGCAGAGGTAATTTAGTATAGGGAAAGGTCTGATGCAAAGAACTTACAGATAACGCAGGAGGAAAAGATCACACTGAAGGAAGTAGTTAGTCAAGAAGGGAAATCGAAGAAGATAGCGCAAAATAAATTTAAAGATATGGAGAATCATATTATCACAGTATTCCAAACCATCCCAAACAACACAGATTCAAAGGGAGTATCTTCTTAAGAGAATATGAGGAAAATAGTGCAAGCCTTAGAGAAGTACAAGGACCAGATAAAGGAGCTAGAGGAGTGCATATTACCCACTACACCTCAATAAGTAAGAGCGTAGTGAGAATAAGACGCAACAAAATATGCAAAGAGTATAGTGGATACCATACATAGGATGACCGAGTTGTTGGAAAAAAGTGGCCAGTTGTGGATACAACTCTTAAAAGATGGGAGCTTGCAAGACCTGCAAGGAAGGGAAGATAAGGTAAATGCAGTAAGGGTAGATTTAAAATAACGATAGAAGACATCGTCACTGCCAGAAAAGATTAAGACTACAACAGAGATGAAGAGCCTACAAACAGAGGAGAAAGCATTGCAGGCACAGAAAATTGCAAGACAAGCTCAATTGGAGCCCCTGCAGGACAAGGCTGAACAATTGGTCATGGATATTGACTCAAAAAAATTAAGAGTGGAATAGATAGGCTTGGAGGAAGGAGATATATTGAAGCCTCCAGTCACCCCGCAAATGGTAGAATCCATGGCGGAGAAGGGAAACCAGGATTAGGAGCAATTCCAACAAACAACAGCGATGTATGAAGCACTAGCACAAGCAGTAAGAGATGCACGAGTCTGTGAGTAACTCAGTACGAGTCATAATGTCGGTGTTGTGGGCCTATTGGTACAGGAAAATTTTGGGAAATAAATGAGGCAGCATCGTAAAATACGAAGCGCGTTAGAATTAGAAGAAAATCAGCGCTGAAGAAAGAGGAAAAAGCAACATTGAGAAAAGCAGTTACAAAGTGGAAAAAATTTTGCAAAGAAGTTGGAAAGTGGAAAAGCACAAACTTGGAGAATGGTTGGATCATAGACTAGCCAAGATTAAGTCAAGGAGAAAGTGGAAAAACCTAATCCACTTAGGGTTAGGGTTTTTTTAAGGGCTTTGTCCCAATTTTTGTATAAGTAGAATGTACTAGGATTGAAAAGGTTGTTGTTGGCGAGTTGGTCAGTTAGGCATTTTTAGACAGTATGATAGTGGATCGATGGAAATTTATCAGTTTTGTGAGGGCTGTTGTGATTTTTGGAGATTGTTTGTAATAGAGGAAGATATGTACAATGTGCAGCACTAGCTTTTGCAAGAATATGAATATAGAGCCAAATCGACAAATCTTTGTGGATGTAGCCCCAGGGGGGTGAACCATGATATATTTGTTCCATATGTATGAATGGTTGCATTTCCTACTGTTGTGTTTGAGTTAATAAGATTTATGATGAATATGTTAATTGATAAAGGTTATATTGTTGTGCACTAAGGAAATAACTGTAGAACAACACTAAATGAATGAATGTCATAGCTAGTGTTTAGATATGAATATTATGATACAGTAGATGGATACCTATCACAGAATACATGTTGCTATAATGATTAATGAAGTATTTTTGGAATATTAGTTTTATTGGTCTAAACTAAGATCTAAGGAGGATTTGAGGATTATTAGTGAGTAGATCTAATACCCCTGAGAGAGAAACACATCCCATCCCATGGTTGCAGACATTTGATTCTTTGGTCACCCATTGAAGCCATCTCGGGTGAGACTGTGCAGTGCATTTTGTGCGTTGTGTTTCCTTATGGTATCCATAAGGGTTGATGATCGAAGGGTTATTGGTAATCCTGTATTTAGAACCTGGGTCAACCCATAAGTAACCAACAAAAGAGGAGTAAGAACCTATGGAATAGTGAGCTAAAGAAAAGGAAGAGAAAAGAATTGAAGCTACAGTAGAAAAAATTATGAAAGAGGAGAATATGGGAGTTTTTCATTTCCATAATGTTTCATGTGTTGGTATGTTTACAAGAAATTAATGTGAAGGAAGTGGTCATGAAGAGGACAGTCAAAAAATAAGGAGAGGATATTAGTGTTAGAGTTGATGGTAAGGATAATGGTGTATTGGTATAGTCAATGCAAAAAATATTGGTAATGGTTCTTAAGGGGAAGGATGGGGAGGTAATAAATACCATTGGGTGGGAGAAGTGTAAGGAAAAAAGAATTTTGTATTTGAGAGAGAAGGGGGTAGTGAAAAACTGTGGTAAAAATTTGAAAAGAATGGAAAAATGTGGAATAGATGTAGAGACACATGGAGTCATGTAATTGAAGGAAGTGTTGTGGATTCTAGTAGTAGAGATTAGAAAAGGAGAATGGCTAGTTTATAAATTTTGTTCACATACCTTTTGAGAAAGATGCTCAAAAATTTCCAACTAGGGGAATTGTATGCAAGAGGATCCTTTGGGTTTTGGCAATCATGCACATCCAAAATATTTTCTTTTAGTTCTACGCGTATTTCACGTTTTTCAGTAGCGAAAATAGTCTAACATTTTCGTTGACACATTATCATCTCTTATAATTAGATTCATAATTTTGGATATGTTTTAGTTATATCATATTGTACCTTCAAAACAAGTTTTATAAGTAGATATAGATTTTACAACCTATTCCTAGGGGAAAAACTAGCATATAGTGAATTTTATAATTTATTTTTGCATAGACAGTGACTTAGTATTTTGACCAGTGCATGCTCATATTTTGGAATCATGGTCTGAAATTTGGACATTATTTTAAGGACACATTTGTACATGCTCACAAATTTTCAAAAAAACTTATTCCATACAAATTTCAAAAAATAATATGTATGACTTTTGATATTTTATTTCTCCATTGGAAGAGGCCTAGTATTTTTATCAACGCATACTTCGAAATTAAGGCTTGAAATTTAGAAATGTTGTATAGGACACATTCAATAAAAATTACTAAGTCTAAGTTATGTTCCCAATATATATGCCATGTTTAGAAATTACACACATGAATTTTCAAAAACACGGGTTCAATATTTTGTGTTGCATGCTACCAATATTTGGATTTACGGTTTGAAACTTTTACAACATGTAAAGGAAACCATTTTGTATATACCCTCCAAATTTCTTTGAAAAATATTGTGTTTAGGTGATCCAAATAATTAAGTTATAGAGGGAAACACAAAAGGAAAAGTTTTGGAAGTTGAAGAGTCAAATATTAGTGATCCATTAATTGTGAATGTGTTTAAGTTACCTAAGGAAATGAAAAGACTTGGAAACCAAATAGTTGTTGCCCCATATCTTAAATATTGGAGATATTGTTGTAATAGGGACCTTTGGATCTCCATTGTTTGGTCCTTTTTGGTGGTTGGTGGTGTTGTGTGATCCAAAGACCTATGCATAGGTTGTGTGAATGTTGAATGGGCCTAATGGTTAAGAACGTGGGTTTCCTCCTAGGAGGTAACATGTTCAAATGCATAGGGGGTAGGGCATGTACACCTTTTTATACTTTAGTAGTCAAATCATTGTGCAAGGAGGTTCCTTGTCCCACAAACAAATGGGTCTCATACACCAAATTGGAGTCTATCTTGGTCGTGACCTTAAAATTATTTTATTATTATTATTATTATTATATACAAGGTTAGGGAGAATTAACCATTGAGTTAATAAATATTGAATATATTATGGGTGGAAGTATTTTCTAT